>CAKNXH010059643.1:0-19592 GCA_932178445.1 Andricus quercusramuli | reverse complement strand
AGTGATCACACGATATTTTCCAGATAAGATGGTAAATCTGGTTTTCCAAAGCGGCATTAATCTCTCTATGCATCTCACGATGTGTGGATGAACCTTCAAGCTTTACAACAGACAGATGATAAGTCTATGGGAGGTTGAATCGAAAGCTTTTCGGTAATCTATCCAGGCTATCGATAGACATCGTTGATAGGATGCTGCATCTTTACAGACACATCTATCGATGAGCAGGTTCTCCCGACATCCTGCTACGCCTTTCTTCGAGCCACGTTGTTCATACATCTCTCGCCACACAGGTTCAATTGTCCGAAGAATCCTATCATTTAGGATGGCTGTGAAGATCTTATACAGTGTGTTCAGACAAGTTATTGGCCTGCTATTCTTAGGGTCAGCTAAGTTGCCCGCCTTAGGCAGGAGCACTGTGCGCCTTTCCACCAACCACTGCGGAATAGGCTCTTCCGACTTTAGATATAAGGTGAAAATTCGGGCCAGATGCTGGTGGGTTGAAGGAAACTTCTTCCACCAGAAGGTCTTGATACCATCTGGTCCCGGAGCGGGAAAGTTCTTCATGCCTTTTGATACGTTTTTCACCTCGTCGGTAGTGATAGGTGGGCATTCTTCCTCAGGTGTTATGAGGGCATTGCACAGCTCCTTGAAGCTATTTATGTTCTTTGAGTCTTCTTGAAGTGGATGCTCGACCTCGTAGACTTCTCTCCAAAATGCTTCGACCTCTTCTGGTTTGGGCGGATGGTCGACAGTAATTGGAGGGTCTTGGAAGAGTTTAGATGGATCAGATGAAAATTGTAGATTTTCTCTGACCCACCTCTCTCTCCGCTCTAGACTTCTCCTAGCGGTAGATAGTATTCGTATTCTGTCAACAATATGCTGTCTGATGGTCATTAGCTTTGATTTGTTGATTGTGTGATGACGGATCTGCAGTTCGCGCGCGAACCGTCGAACCTTGGCAGTGAAATTCCTGCCAGATGTTATGTAGTCAATCACACACTGAATGCGGGACATATATATATATATATATATATATATGTATGTATAGACTGTACGTTGTCACCTCCGTTTAGTTGACTCTACGTTCTCGCCTCTGCTATTTTCCGTGAAAATATTTGAAATTTATATGCATATATACGTTGAGGGGGGCCTTCTGATCAGGTTTCTCAAAAGAGGGGTAACAATTTCTCGTTTTGAAATTTATATATATTTTGTGATACTGGATGTACGAAGTGACCTCCTCTATATATAAGGAAGAACGTTAGACACTATACGTACTCACCTCAAGCAGTGTTGACACGTCTGGGAGGTAGCATTGTTACCTGGCGTCCATGTCTTCCAGGTATATATGAGATCTGACACTTAAGTCCTAATCAGAGAATTAAGCGAATTCCAAATATCATTGGTTTAGAAGTAATTATTTAAGAAAATGTTATTTATTATAATATATCGCTTCAGAGATCTCTCGAAAATCCGTTTTTGGCGCTAATTATGATTTGCTTGCGGTTTTTCAAATGAAGTTTGCTTTTGATACATGAAATTCTACTTTATACTGAATATTAGATCTTCAAATAAATTGTTCAAACAATTTACTATTGTTTTTAGCAATTTTGTCTTAGAATATAGTTAGAATGTCGCGTTTTTTTTAAATTGCACTTTTTGACCAATTTTCAATGAGAGCGAGTAAAAACATAATTTATGTTGATAAAAAAAATTGTTTAACATATTTGTTATTATTGTTAAAGATATTATCTTTCAATAATGCTTGAAATTGCGGTTTTTTCTAAAATTTGCAACTTTTTGTCCACTTTTCACTTGAAATGAGTTAATATTTATTTTAATTCAGGAAAAATAATTGTTTAAACAAACTACTATTGTTATTAGCTATCTTCTCTTAGATAAGTGCTAGGAAGTTATCGCTTTTTCTAAAAATTTCGACTTTTTGTCAAATTTCTGATTAAAGTCAAGTGATGTTTAATTCAAGACAACAAAAATAATTGTTCGAACAATTTATTACTATTTTTAATGATATTCTCTTTGCTCGATGGTAGGAAGATGCTACTTTTTCTGCATTTTTTAACTATTTGTCTATTTTCCACCTGGAGTGACCTAATAATTATTTCGGTTGAGCACAGATAATTGTACGAACAAATTATCGTTGTTTATAACTATCATCATCTATATTCATGCCAGATAGTTGCAGTTTTCTTCTGAAATTTTTAACTTCTTGTCCACTTTAAACTTAGTGAGTTGGGAGAACTAGGTCATTAAATGACTTGTGAAAGTTTTGTTTTGCATTAAAACAAGAAGTTTATTGCAAAACGTAAAAGAAAAATTGGGAATTGCAAATATTTTAATATCAGCCCCGGAAGGGGGAGAGGTGGGGGGGGGTCCTTCCTCGGAGAAAATACGTCTCGTTAGTGACAATATATAATCGAGGGTAGTCAAAATTTTTTCATTTCTCGAATTCTCACACACATTGCCCTGTAATTTGTTCGAATCCACACAAAAAAATCCATTTTTTTGTTTTAGAAAAAAATGATATTCACAGGTGTCGCAAGCCCATACAGTTTCACACGTATTTCCCATTAGGGAAAAAGACGTTTTTGTACATTTTATTCAGAATCGTCAATATTAGCTGAATCGAGTTGAAACTCAAAACTTCTCTTCACAAATAGCCATAGAATAAAAGTCAAATATATCAATTATCAAATATCACCCCCCTAAGTCTGTTTTCTAGGGCCCCAAAAAAAACCCATATGTAAAAAAATGGGTTTTGCGAGTTTTCAGCGCTTATTATGATTTTTTGGAGTTTTTCAACAATGCTAGAAAATTGTAGTTTGTCTTTACTTTTTCACTTTGTGTTCAATTTTCAACTAAAGCCAGTTGAATGATAAAATAAGTGCTGATTTGCGGTTTTTTCTCAACCCTTAAAATTTTTGTCCACTTTTCACTTAGTGAGGTAATGATTAATGCAAGTTAACAAACATGCTTATTTATACAATGTATTATTGCTTATATATATCTCCTCTTGGAGCAATGCTAGAAAGTTTCTTTTTTTTTTTGTAATCTTGATTTTGCTTTGACTTTTCAGTTATGAACAAATAACAAGTGAACCTCAACAAAAATAATTTTTGAAATTATATTTTACTTTCTTAAGTGAATTATTTTTGCTCTTTTCGCAATGTTTGAAAAAATTAATCACAAAAAAGCTATCTCACACAAGAGACGCAAACAGGAATGAAATAATTAGGGGTACGTGGAAACACTAGGTCTGCAAATGACTTGTAAAAATGTTGTTTTCAATTATAAGAAGAAGTTCATTGCAGAGCGTAGAAGAAAAATTTGGAATTGAACATATTTTTATATCAGCCCCCCCCCCTCCTTGCCCCAGCAAAATATACTCACAAAAAAAAATATATTGTTTAAGATATGTTTTTCTCTCATGTTTATATAGTATTTGTTCATAACTAACAAGGCAAAGCAAAGTTCACCATTTCAGAAGAAACCGGAACTTTCTAACACTTATCTGAGAGACGATAGTTTTCAAAAATAATAAATTGTTTGAACAACTATTTTTATTAACTTGCATTAACTATCATATTGCGAAGTGAAGGGTGCCAAAAAGTTAAAAATTTCGGGATAAAATCGCAACTATTTGACATTAATATAGTTTTCAAACTAGAATGAAAAGATCTCTCAGAGTCAAAAAGAAAATGTAAAATTCCTATGTTGTTTTAGATACTGCAGATTTTAATTTTTGTCTCTCGATAAATTCTGATAAAGGGCATCAGAGGTTTTAAAATTTCAAATACTCCCATCTTTAAAATAAAATTTTCGTTACATTTGTGGAAAACGTGTAGTCTAACATCCTTTAGAAAAAAAAACATATGTCTTGCGAAAATGATTCTGTGACTTGAGCATGCACAGCCTACCCGACTGGAAATGAATTCAGCCAACTAAAATAATAATAATACAATATTACATGAAAGTTGAATGTTGAATTACATTCAACTTAAAGAAAGACCGGATTTTAAAATTAGAAGCCTTGAATGGTGCAATTTGAAAAATTGTAAGCATAGCGATCTTCTTTTGCATTATATTTTAAATTTTCCAACGTGATAATATTTCAAGCTTTTAGTTGAAGACTTTCACGAATGTATTATTTCAAATATATTTGATATGGAAGATTCAAAGAATAAATAAAGATTCTGAATGAATGGTTAAGAGTTAAACGATTTATATTTAAAAAGTTAAAAATTATGATTTGCTTAAAATCAAAACAGATAAAAATTGTTTGATATGAAATTGAGACCTCAGTAATTGAATAAATTCTTTCAATCCTGACTGGTTAACATTTTAGGGTTCTAACTTTTCATGTTGAACGCTGAAATTTCCATTCTTCTCTTTCAGCAGTATTAATTTTGCACTTAAAATTGAAATGATGAAAATGAGAAAAGTACAATTGTCAATTGAAAAAATGTTAATTTTTAGACGATTTTAATTCACTTAAAATAATTTAAAATTTAAAGGGGAAGAGTATAAAAACATTTTAATATACCAATTCTAGGTAATTAAAAATTGGTTCAGTTCTTAATCAAGTTGAGATTTGCTTAATTTTCAACACTTCATATGAGAAATGTTTTTATTTTGAATGTTGCGTACTTAAAATTTCTTTATTTCTAACATTTTTTTAGAATTATTCAATTGTAAAAGTTTATGATCGAAAATTTTTCCAGCTTGTACTAACAATTTAAAATCCTGAAATTTGAGAAGCTTTGACTTTGAACAATTCAATTTAGTTTTTCACTTTTTAATTGTAGAATTGTAATCAGTTTTAATTTCAAATTGATGAAATTCTAATGTTCTCAATTTTAAATTATTAGAATTTAAACGCTTCGAATCATAAATAATACCACTCGAATTTAGTTGAATTTTATATGATCCAATTTTCAAAATTTTAATCTGAAATTATTCAATTTTGAACAGTTTTGAATTGTCCAGTTTTCGAAATTTTAATCTGAAATCTTTTGATTTCGAGATTCTCCAATGAAAAATAAAATGTTTTGATTATTACCGCTTTGAAGCAGTACTGATACAACGAAAATTCCTTTCTAATGTTAATGTCCACTTTTAAAATTTTTCTTTCAAAATTTTCGTATTTTGAAAACACCTGATAAACAAGTTTTCAGTTTAAAGTTATTCAATTTCAAAACCTTCTATTAAGATGTGAGACGAGTGAAATTCTTTTCTATTATATTAGAAATATTGTGCTTTTGGCCAAATTTTGCCTAGGTAATCTAAAATTGTTTGATTTTGAAAGTTTTTAATTCACAATCATTAAATATATACCTTTTTGAGTTCCAAATGCTTTCAATTTCTAATTATTAAATATTGTTTCAACAATTTGTTAATATCTAGCTAGTTCATAAAACATCTAATTCACAGGTTTCGGATTTCTGACACTATTGTCACTATTGACCACTTTTTTTCAGCGATGATACTATTTCGACAAAAATGCTACTAATTTTTCTAATTTTGCACGTTCCCTCTTAAAATATTCTTCAATATTTTCGCTGATTGGTTAAAATAACATGTCCAACATCTCAAGTACATAGTCCCAACGGATAATATAACACAAATTTATTCATAATACTTTTATTTCATCTATTCTTTATTTCCATATCAGGCTTCGGCTTATAAGACATTTTCGATTTTCTTTTCGAGAACAGATTTTTCAAAATTACACCATTTCAATTTATAACACTTACTGGCTGAACTTTCTGAAGTTGAGAACGATCGAAATAAAATAATTTCAAATGCGAATATTAAAAAATGGACAAATGTACATTTCAATTGTACTGTTGCAAATTTGTATAATTTCCAAATAGAAGCCTAAATCATTCTCGATATATTTTAGCTTAAATATTGCTTAAAACTTAGTTATATCATATTGAAAGAGTGTTTAAATCAGCAATTTGATGAAAATATAATTTTCTTCATTACTAAATGTATATCATCCATTATTCAGTTTTATAGTATACAGTGAAATAAATAAAAATTGGAATTGATATCTGGATATTTAACTATGAAACGATGATCTACAAATATAAGGAGGCTAAACCTAGATATTAAAATTTAGAAATTCAATTTTATATTTAATTTGGAATTTTGAATTAAAAAAAAGCTAAATTAAATTAATTAAATTTAAATTCGAATAATTAATTTTTAAAAATTTAAAAATTCAAAGTTTGAAACATTTTCCTTTTGGAACTCGATTCGAACAAAACAACAGGTACCCAATATCGCTGTCGTTTTTCCTTTTGGAACGTGCGATATTTCAGTTGCAGTTTATGGTGAGGGGGAAGGGTTCCGGCATGAAGGCGACATTGCCACCTCAGGTAGTGCACCTGTCTTTTCAAAAGTGTCTAAATTTGTGGGGCACGATGACGACAAAATTATACCTACCTTTTCAAATCATCAATTTGAACCTATTCATTTCTATTTATTACTTTTTACCCAGTAGGGTGGGTCAAAAATAAATACTTTTGGAATTCGATATCGCTAAAACGTGTAAAATAAGCTAATTGGGCTTCTGAAAAAGTAAAATTGATTTGAAATCGATTCTCGTGCAGCTTGGTTACCCGTACTCGAAAAAAAGGTTGAAAAATTTTCTTGTTTGCAGAGTTTTAAACTTTTCTTGAGGTTTGATTTTCTTTACGTACCTGAGTTTCAGAAGAATCCTCTCAATTTTTTGCAGATTTAAATCCATCATTTTTCTGAAAAATAATTCTGATTCACTTCGCCCGTGTTTCAGAGAAAAATTTATTGGGTTTGTGAATAAAAGAATTTCTTTGGTTACTTGAAAACTTTCCAGTGAGAAAGATGTACTAGGAAAAAAATCGCCAAGACCATAACTTGTGGATTTAATATTTTTCTAAGCACGTGTGAGCTTTTTATATGTAAAAATCTGCCCGCTTCGAGGGCACATTCTCATTGCGCGCTGCGCGCGCGGCTCGCGAGTTAGAGCGCGTTTTTTTTCTAGTGTATTTCTGAGTCTAAAAATTCCAAACATACAAAAAAATTCTGAAATCACGAGTGAAAAAATGTATAATGTCAAATACCGCATTCCAAAATTTGAAAAATGACTGTAAATCTCATTTCGACTCATAGGTCTTGTGGATTTTTTTCTAGTGTATTTCTATACTTAAGAAGTCCACACCTGCTCGGCAAAATTTTTAAACCACAAGTTATAAAAATAATTTCACTAAATACCAAACACAATATTCTAAACATTGGCTGCGCTTCCAATCTTGACACCTGAGCTTTTAGGCCAGTCGAATGAGACATACAAATTGAGTCAATTTACGAAAATTCTGAAGGTCTTAAAAAAAATTGTACAGTAGTTTTTGTATATGTTGAACGTAATCGGATCGGAGAATTGTTTGAAAAACATTTTTTGAAAATTTTTCCCCCATTGCTTCACGAAAATTCAGAACATATTGCAAACTTGAGTGAGTAACTATAAGCTCAGTCTCTATCCTGTAATAAATTTGCAAAACGTCGTGATGCGGCAACATTATTAATTATAAACAAATTAACATTTTCTTAATCACTCCCAAACGAAAATACCGAAGGTTTCGAAGAAGATTTTTTAATTAAGAAGAAACTATTGTATGGTATGAAAAACTAATTACATAACGCTAATTATCGTTTTTCAAATTATTGTTACATTTTTTGCAATTCAACTCCTAAAATTTCAGCGAAAATCGCGAAGCTTGCGTTTTTTGGAAGTTGATGTTACAAATATCGAGATCTGAAAATTATCAAATTGGCTAAACGTTGCTTGGCTGGAAATAATCTTAAAATTGCAATTGAACAAATTAGTTACGGTTGTAAACTAGCGAAAAATTACAAACAATTCGCAAATCGTACTGAGTGATAAACAACTTATTACAACGTCATATTACATTTGCAAACTGTTTACAACTTGGCAACATTACTGATTATAAACAAATTATTGTTTTGTTTATCACTCCCCAGCAAAAATAACGAAGGTTTTGCAATTCGACCCATAAAATTCCTGCAAGAATAGCAAATGTTGCGCTTTTGGGGAGCAAATGTTGGAAATGTCGGAATCTAAAAATTATTATTAAATTTGTAAAACGTTGCACGACCGATAACAATATTGAAATTGCAATTACACAAATTAGGTACTTTGTTAAACTAGCCAAAAAATACAAACCTTCCAGGTCCCGGAAGCCGGAATTACAGCATTGTCATATCGATATGGGCGTTATGTCATAATTGAGTAACTTTTCAAGTTTAACTTTTTGAATTTCGATCCAAATTAGCTGGTTAACGAACTTGTTCTTTCTTTGTAGGCCCTCAAAAAGTGTGCCAAAGCACAATCCACTCTGATTATTTTTTCTAAAGTTATCGTGCCTACAGACTACAGACAGACAGACACCTAGACAGACATCCAGACAGACAGACATCCAGACAGACAGACACCCTCGTAAAAATCGTTTTTTCTGACTCAGGGGGTCTCAAAACGTGGAGATTTCATATGAAAACCGACCAAGTCAAATTTTAAATAAAACCAATACCTTCTCATTAGAATGAGAATGTCAAAACAGTAAATCCGTTACAAACTATATGGAACCCTTCAACTGTAAGAGAAAATCCTTTTGCAACATATTGAGAACTTAATCAGGTGAATGAAAAAAATATCAGTTTGTTTATTTTATCAATTCTGCTTGGTAGTAAACAGTTTGCAAATCTAATATGATGTTAGTACTAAGTTAATTATCACTCAGTACGATTAGCGAAATGTTTCTAGTTTTTAGCTCGTTTAAAAAAGTACGTGATTTGTTCAATTGCAACGTTAATATTGTTGCCGGTCGTGCAACGTTTTGAAAATTTAATATTTGTTAGATTTTGACATTTCCGACATTTGCCACTCAAAAACGCAACATTTGCAATTTTCGCTGTAATCTTAGGAGTCGAATTGCAAAAAATGCAACATTAATTTGTAAACCGTTTGCAAATGCAATTGATGTTGGTAATAAGTTGTTTATCACTGAGTACGATTTGCAAAATGTTTGTAATTTTCCGCTAGTTCATAAAAGTAACTAATTTGTTTGATTGCAATTTAATTATTATTGCCGACCAAGCAACGTTTTGCAAATTTAATCATTTTCAGATCACGAAATTTCTAACATTTGCTTCCCAAAAACGCAACCTTCGCAATCTTCGATGAAATATTAGGGGTCAAATTGCAAAAAATGTAAAAACTTGAAAAACGATAATTTGCGTTATGTATTTAGTTTTGCAAATCATATAATACAATAGCCTCTTCTCAATGGATAAAAGCAGAAACAACATTCTGCAAAACCTTCTGTATTTTCGCTCAGGAGTGATTAACAAAATATTAATTTGTTTATAATTGATAATGTTGCCGCATCACGACGTTTTGCAAATTTGATACAGGATAGAGACTGAATTTATAATTACCCACTCAAGTTTGCAAAATGCTTTGAATGTTCGTGGAGAAATAGGGGGAAAATTTTGCAATTTAATTTTTTTTAATAAATGGCCAACCCGATCACGTTTTGAAAAATGTTAGTTTATGTTCAACATATAAGGAAAAAATATACAATTTTTTTGATGACCGGAATTTTTGTTAATTGATTAACTATTTTCACTGGTCTATTTGGCGACTTTTTTTAGTACATTTTTGTCACTGGAAAATTCTCAAGTACCCCGAAAAATCATTTTCCTATTTTGAACCCCGTTGAAAAATTTCCTGAAAACTGAGTGAATCAGTTAGAAATTATTTCTCAGAAAAATGATTGACTGAAATCCGAGAAAAATGGAGATTTTTCTGACCTTCAGATATGTAAGACAAAATTGAAACTCAAGAAAATTCAAAAACTCTGTAAACACGAAATTTTTTAGAACATTTTTTCGAGTGCAGGTAACCAAACTGGCATGTCAATTGATTCTAAATTAATTATACTTCTTCAAGATGTCAATACGCTACTTTTCACGAAATTGAAGTTTGTCACAGATATGGACGTGAAGCTTATGTAAGATCTCACATTTTTCTTACTCTTGAGTTTTTGAAATTACATTTTGAAATAAAAAAATCTGCCCGCCTCGCGGGCACATTCTCATCGCGCGCTTCGCGGGCGGCTCGCTTCGCTCGCAAGTTTGAGCGCGCCTAGGGCGCGCGACTGTTAGATCTCGCGCTTCGCGCTCGATTATATATTCACCTCGCGCTACGCGCTCGGACGTATTTACATTGCGCTTTACGCTCGGTTTCTCTAAATTTTTGAACTTCGTGTTCGACTTTGATTGAAAAAAAAGCTTATTTGCAAATATTATAAAATTATCAAAACCTCTACATGTGAAGTGATTGTTAAATTTGTTTTTATTTCAGAATGAAATTAACATTTATTTCCTCAAGGTTCTATCGACCTTAAGGAACACATTCTCATCCAAACACTCGCGCTTCGCGCTCGATACCTGATTTGGAAATAATTTGAACCTTGCGTTCCACGCTCGGTTCTGTGCACCGTATGACATAAATGAAAAAGTAACGAATAAAACAAAAACTACGCATCCTATCAGAACATGATTTGTGACAAATTTGTACCTCTTCTTTGGAAGAACAAATTTTGTCTCTGTCATTTTTCTCGTAGCTTGTGTTATTCGTCTGAAAATTTAATTTAACTATTTCCAATGCTGTCTTTTACGAATAAAACAAAAACTACGCATCATATTAAAAAGTGAATAATAACAAATTTGGATATCTTTTTTGGGTGCTTAATTTTGTTTCATTCATCTTTGGTCGTATCTTGCATAGTTTTACAGCAAAATGGAATTATTGATTTTTCATTATTTTTTTGTGTGATCAAAATTTGGATTTTCGACTTTTGGAAAAATTCAAAAAGTTGTTACGAAAATATTGTAGGGTGTTCAAAAAGAAAAATTTTTCTCCTTTTGACTTTTTTTCATATCGTGCGTTTTTCGGCATAAAATGTTCATTTACGTTTGTTTTTTGTTATTTTGAAAATGCTATAACTTTGGTAATTTTTTTTTTATTCGAAAAAGTCATGAAGATAAATTGTTTGAATTTTGGAGTATTATGAATAACCGTACATAGAATTGTTGAATTTAGAAAAAAATGGTCTCAAACATTTTCAAAATGCGCTCACTTTTTGAATTTTGATCAAAATTAGCTGGTTAATGAACTTGTTCTTTCTTTTCAGGCCCTAAAGAAGTGTGCCAGAGCACAACCCAATCTGATTATTTTTCCGAAAGTTATCGTGCCTACAGACAGACAGACATACTACAGACAGACAGACATACTACAGACAGACAGACACCTTGGTAAAAACCTTTTTTTCTAGCTCAGGTGGTCTGAAAACGTGGAGATTTGATGAAAACCGACCAAGTCAAATTTTACATAAAACCAATACCTTCTCATTAGAATGATAATGTAAAAAGAATGATATAATATGTTTATGTGAAAAATGAGTTGAAGAAAAGTTGTTACGAGTCGACAATTACCCCCACTCCACGCCTAATTAGCATATATAAAGCGCCGCCTTTCTGAGGAGTTTAGTTCTAGACCTGTACTCATAATCGCAAATAAAGCGCTCGAAGTCAGAGATTGACTTCGAGCTTACACAAAAAAGTCAACTAAGCATTTTTACGCTCAACATTTTGGCGATCCTGCCAGGATTGCATTTTCGAATTCTGCATCCACGGATACAATTGAGAAATCATATAAAAGCAATTCTTGTGACGAATCCTGGAAAGGAATTCTACGGAATTCATTTAAGAAGAGAAAGGACAGAATTTTACGAAATTCACTTGAACTCCGGATCTACCTACGGGTGACCCGACAACCTGAAAAGTAGGAAAACGTTAGCTAAAAATAGTTGGTGAATTGAGTAGCCGCTATACAACGTAAAGCCACTGTTTTTCCGACATTCAAAAACTGAACGAGGCCCGCAATCAAGCGGAAGACGCATCTGCGTAACAACGCTTGGCAGACCGACGACCAGTCACCGGCCAACGCCCAAATCCAGGTTAACAACGAGGAACTCCACGGACTCCAAGCTGCCAACCAGAAAGGATCAAGCCTTCCAGCGAATTTAGGAAGAGTAAGCATTGAAATAAAAAACAAAAAACAAATCGTATCGAATTGCAAAGAGAATAAGTCCTCCTTGCTGTCTGAGGAAGGAGACTAACGTGAAATCAAAGTTAATTTCACGTTAGGCGAGGCGAAGTTTTGCAATTCCGGTAAGCTATGCTCCTGGTGCTCCAGAGCACTGCCTTTCTCAACAATAATAGAAACCATTACTTTGGAATCAGAGAAATTGTAATAGACGATATCCTTGCATTCCACTGTATTAAAAGACTAAACATCCGAAGCGAGCGATAGCCGCGCGTATCGAGATAACAACGGTGTAACTTACGCGACTGACGATACTGACGAGACTTCTGATTCATCACACGATCTGATTCCTTTATTCCATACGGTAATGACCTCTCCCAACAATACTCAACCCACGTCGAGGGCACAATCTCCAACACACACAGCACCGGATTCTTTATTAACTCTGGATCCCATTCAGCAATTGCGATTGGAAGTGCAAGCGTTGAGACTCGAGAATTCCAGAATGAAGGAAGAACTCGCTACACTCAACGATGAAAATCACAACAGGAGACGGCAAATTAAACAAGTTGCAAAAAATACAGCACTTATAACAGACGACGATTCGGACCCTGACGCTAAAAAAACTGAAGTCCCTAGACGAGGAATAATAAAACAGCTCCCACGATCCACCGAGCTTCCGATATTAGAAATTAGACAGTCGACCCCTCAGCAAATCGCATTTACGAATCCAGCACTGTCAAGAAATATGTCAACGGAACGACCCAATGAGCTGCCCACTAGAACAGCCCCATATAATCACTCCCCTAGCACCAGCAAAGGATATGATAAGAACGATTAAAATCCTTAATGAAACTAACGATGCCGGTATCCATGAAAGGATGAGAAGCGTAAAGAGAGCTCGTTTACGCTGTGACAATCAAGACCTACTTCTTGATTTTTTAATAGCTGAAAAAATTAGAGACAACGCCGAACCAGCTATACGACACATCTCAATAGGGAGTTACGACGAATTATACTCAGCTTTAGAAACTAACCTCAGAATACAAAGCTCAATTGAATTGTGCAGAGCTAAATTGGATGCAATTAGACAAGGAGGAAGCACGGTTCAAACTTTTAGCCTTCTTTTCAGAGAAGCCTATAAAGACCTTGTGTACGCGGTACAAGCAGAATACCCTTCCGGAACGAAAAGGAAAATGGCCCTAGAGATAGAAGAGAACAGCGCGATCAAAAGATTCATAATGAATTTAAGAGACGATATTTCGTCACAGGTTAAACCAATGAAACCTACCACACTAACAAAAGCCCTGCAAGAAGCACTGGAAGCAGAAGCTTGGCAACGAGAAAAAAATAAAGATAAAATACCTAGAAAAAGCGAAGTGCCGAGACAAACTACTAAATTCCAACCCTGCTCGATAAGAACTAGACCTTCAGCAAATACCACACCCCAAAAGGAGAGAGTACCAAACTCGAATTTCCCACTAAGCGAAATATCAAAGATGTCCTGCCACAAGTGCGGAAAACCTGGTCATTTTGCATCCCAATGTTTTTCGAAACCTCAAAATTTTCAACTGGGACAGTTCCAAAAAAGACCACCGGAAGTGAAAACTATTCAAGAACAACAGGAACCCCAAGAAGAATGTTAAGAAGGGGAGGAGAGGACAACGGAGGAAATCCAGGAGCACATAAATTACGAGGACCAAGCAGAATATCTAAATTATCCGGAAAATTACAATCAATACATGGAAGAAGAAGAAGCGATGGATCAATATACAAATTATTAGTAGATAGCGAAGCAGCAATCAACATAATTAAAAGAAACCATTTACAGCCCGACCAAGAAACCTTCAAGTTTCATAAAAAATTCTCAATGGGAGACGATCACCTTGAAAGTACGGAAGCCACTTATCTGCAGTATTTTGGAAAAGAACAACTTTTCCACATAGTAGAAGAAAACTTCCCATTATGAGAAGATGGAATAATAGGATTACCATTCTTCCACAAATACCCCAGATATGCTATCACAAAAACTGATTTGATAATCGACAAATGGAAACTACCATTGCATTTCGAGGGAGACTACCTACCCGGAAACTCAACAAAAATCTTTCAAATCAAAGTACCCGACGAAGAAAATCAAATAATTTGGATAGAAGACCAAAAAGAAATTCCTGATGGGCTATACACGATATACAATAATAAGGTAGAAATACCATATTATAACTATTCCCAAAAACCCATCAAAATATCAGAGGAAATTAAATTCAGCAGAATTACGTCTGTAAGATCAGGAGACGTAGATTTTGTCCAAAAAGGGGGTGATTACCCTTCAAACTACTTCAAACGATTGGAAAAACTTCAAAATTGCCTGAACCTGAAACATATTGAACCAAAAATTAGAGAACGGATAAAAGAAATAGTGACTCAATACTCAGGAGTCTTTACTTTAGATGGAGACCCCCTACCCTGTACAAATCTAACTGAACATGAAATGATCTTGAACTTAGGAAAAATTATCAACTTAAGATCTCATAAACTACCGGAAAACCCCAAGGAATTCGCACTTAACGAAACAAGTGAATTACTGAAAAAAGGTATAATAGGAGAGTCCCAGTCACCTTTCAATTCACCACTATGGATAGTCCCTAAAAAAGGAGGAAAGCTTAGAATGATAGTAGATTATCGTCAGATCAATAAAGACACCGATCAGGATGCATACCCTCTCCCGGTAATAGACGATATTCTCGACCAGTTGGGAAATGCAAAGTTTTTCTCAGCCTTCGACCTTAGTGCAGGATTCCACCAAATCCCCATGAAGGAAGAGTGCAAAAAATATGCAGCATTCTCTACTATACAAGGGCATTTTGAATATAATAGGATGCCATTTGGTCTAAAAAACGCACCCGCTACCTTCCAACGTATGATGGACAATGCGTTCAGAGAACTAATTGGGAATTAATGTTTCGTTTATATTGACGATATTGTAATATTTGGAAAAACATTAGAAGAACATAACAAAAATTTATTAACTGTCCTGGAAAGAATAAAACAATTAAGCTTGAAATTAGAACCATCAAAATGTGAGTACCTGCGTCCAAAACTAGAATACCTAGGCCACCTGATCACCGCAGAAGGAGTTAAGTCGAACAATTACCCCCACTCTACGCCTAATTAGCATATATAAAGCGCCGCCTCTCTGAGGAGTTTAGTTCTAGACCTGTACTCATAATCGCAAATAAAGCGCTCGAAGTCAGAGATTGACTTCGAGCTTACACAAAAGAGTCAACTAAGCATTTTTACGCTTAACAAAGTGATGATTAAAATATTTTACACACATTCTAATTCATTTGAAAAACATCAAGAAGTGACTTCTTGCTAACCCAAAAAGTGACTACGTATAAATAATATTTTCTTTTGAAATTAAAATAATCCATTAAAATTCAATAGTTTGCTTGAATATGGAGTGAATTGGAAAGATTATAATATTTGACTTTTCACCATGAGTAACATATCGTTGAAATCGTCAAAAAACGTAGACTTCAAATATAATATTATTAAATAATTGATTTTAAAATTTAAAAAAAAATCATGTTTCTTATTTCACTCCTCATTGGTATAAAAGAACCCCCGCTGGCAAGGGTCGGCGAAAGAGAGCTCAGAAGAGAAACAGGTATAGACTAGACTAGGTGTGGGTGTACCTGAGCTATTAAAACTGGACATTATAAATAGTGCTGCTACACTAATATAATTGCGGCGTTCTCGAACAATAAAATTAGTCTCTTGTCAGTTTGGGTTCCAGTTTGGAAATTTTCGATCTAATTTATTACTCTAAAATTGGAAGCTTTTCAACTTTGAAGACGCATAAAATCAATTTAAGAAAAAAATTATTTTGAAGATTTATAGTCTTCTTATATTACTTGGTTATTATGAACGTATTTAATATTTTCTTTTTCAACTTCATTGCTATTCCAGATATTGGACGATTGTCCAGTTATTCTGATTTCAAAGGCCTCAATTTATAATTTGTTCTATTTTGAATACATTCTTAAATTGGTAAGGGAACATATATTTTAAAAAACAAAGCCCCAACAAAAACCTCTGCGGGTTCGAGAAAAAATAATTGTCATAAAATATACGACGATTTTTTTATAAGAAACGTTCTCAGGGTGGCCTATCTTTCTATCATTTCTGTCTTCTGGCTTTCTCTCGATTCTCCGACTTAAAACTATAGTTATCTCTTGTTTTCGAAAAAATATGCTCTTTTTGTGTCATCCACACTTTTTTACATATGAAGAAATACAGTTTTCGATGAGCATCAGCAAACTTTGTGCAAGAAATCTATTGGCTTGTAACGATATAATAAGTACAATCCGAAAATTTTTGTGTGATGAAGGAAAATACAGAGATATCTCAGTTCGTATAATAGCTGTGACATTTTTAATATTTCAAGTATATTTAAATTGTTTATGAATTTATAATTTTTAAAATGATAATGATACTTTTCAAAATTCAACCAATGTAATTTGAAATTGCACACTGAAAGTTTATGAAAGATGAATATTTAACATTCAAAGTTTAAAATAAAAACTCAGTGCTCAAAAATTGTGAAAGATTCAGGATTTACCAATTTTTTAAATCAGATATCAATTTCAGTTATTTTCATCTTCATATATTTTGATTTTCCACAATACAATTTTTAATCCTTCAACTTCAAATCGTTTGATATTTAACATTTTCTTTAGAACTATTATTTATTTCAGAAGTTTCCCAAGAAAATATTTTTCGAATTGAAATTATTAATTTGTCTGAATCTCAACCAGAAATCGGACAATTTTCGAATATTACATTGAAAATAATTCAGCCTGGACAAAAAGTAATGTAAAACATAAATGCTGTAATATGATGCCAAAGTTTGAAATTTATTGATTTTAATCTTCTTAGTTCGAAATTGCTCATATTTACATCTGAATTTATTCAATTTAAAACTGCCTATCAAGGCTCTAATGAGAAATTCTGAAATTTTTAGTAGCAAAATTGTCATGAAATTTTTAACACTTGAATTGGCATCTACTTCACTGTGAAATTTGACGTTCCAAACCTCCAAAAATTAAGAAATTTCAAACCAAAGATTTTCCAGAATTACGCATTCCAAACTATAATTTTAAATTCAAATTATATACGTTTTACAGATGGTAAATATATATTAATAATAAATATCATATCATGCAGTATTAAGTAATATTTAAAGTGATCGGATAGATTTTTGTACTCAACAATGTCAAAATAGTGTCATAAAATTTGTAATGGGGGGGGGGGGGGGGGATGAAGAATAGGAAAAAGTATGCTGACTTAATACTTGAACGACCTCTTATGTCTATTCCGAATTGAAAATTGTATAATCCGGAATAAAAGAGGATGAATGTTTCAAATACATATCTACAGGCACACAGAAAATGTACGCTAAGCAACAAATGACCTGATTGTTCAACCAATGCTTAGACAAAAATTCGCATGGAGATACAAAAATTAATTTTCAACCAAATAGTTTCATTTTGAAAGAAATAGTTAAATTTTCGACCAGAAATATGAGATTTTGAAAAAAAATTAATTTACGACAAAATTCATGAATTTTTAACTTATCAGCGATACATTTTAAACCAAAAGTGGAGTGAAACTTTTTAGAGAAAAAAATTATTATATCACAAAAACAGAAGAATTTCTAAAAAAATAGTTATTTTGAAAAAAAGTTGTTCAACTCTGAACGACAAATATATATTCCCAACGAAAAAGTTAATTCACGACAAAATGTTTGAATTTTTAACTAAAAAAGATAAATTTTCAAACAAAAATAAAATAATTAATTTTTCAGTTAAAGAAACAAATTTTCAACGGAAAAAAAGCAAATTATCAACCAGTAAACTCCAATGGAAAATCACGAATTCTTGACAAAATAGTTGCATCCTCAAACTAATTGATGAAACGAGGAATAACTAACTTTTCAGTAAAAAAATTAATTGAAAAATAAGAATTTCCAACAAAATAGTTACATATTCGAATGAATAGTTTAAGTATAAACCAAAATCATTACTTTTAAACAAAACAGTACACGTATGAAATAATATTTGAATGTTCTGCATACAATAAACGGAATTCCAACAAAATAGTCACATTTTCAAATTAATAGTTCAATTATC
This sequence comes from Andricus quercusramuli, assembly GCA_932178445.1. Lineage (NCBI taxonomy): Eukaryota > Metazoa > Arthropoda > Insecta > Hymenoptera > Cynipidae > Andricus > Andricus quercusramuli. The sequence goes on along the minus strand of CAKNXH010059643.1, from coordinate 1,205 downwards.
AAAAAAAAATATGAATTTTCAACAAACCATAATTTCTCAAGCTGTTATTCCACTTTTCTACAAAAATTTAAAATTTTTGAGCCAAAAAGACGAATTTTGCTCATAAAAGTTCATTTACGACCAACTAGGTGAATTTTAAATCAAAACCATATATGTTCAACCAAAAAATTCATTATTTACAATGCAGTTCAACTTTAAACCAAGTAATTGATTTTTTTGCAAAAAAAAGTATTCTTAATAAAATGTGCTCTTGAAATATGTTGCATAGGTTGTATTTCAACCAAAATAGATTTTAATTTGAAAACAAAAACAGTTGAAGTCAACTAAAAAACGACAAATTTCGAAGAAGAAAGCTGAATCCTCAATCAAAACGGAATAATTTTCAACCAAGCAGTTATATTTTCAGTCAAGAAAATTTATTCTCAACGAGAAAAAAAAGAACTTGAAATTTCAAATGAAACAGCCTCATTAAAATAAAAACAGTTTTAAAAAATTTGCTTTCACGCTTGTATTCAGCGGTCTCAAAAAATCTCTAGAATTTGGAAATTTTTGAGCGGAATTTCTATTTAGCTAATCTAAACCGTATAAATGCTAATTTTCATAAAATTTCAACCATGTAAAAAAAAATTGATTTGCGATATTATATCCTCTATTTTGGATTTTTGAAGCCTGACACCAAATTTGAATTCAGCGGCCTCAAAAACATAAAGAAACTCATTTTTATAAAAATTGAACCATTTTCAATAGCTTTTATATTCACGATTGAATCTTACTATTTGACAGTTCTCAAATTTCGGCCGCAAAAGGCACCTACCGATTCACTGAGAGTAAATGCAGTGTTGCCAAATCACGGAGGTGGGAAGGTGTGCTTCTCACCTGTGATTGAATTTATATATGCTGGAGGTGAGAACGTAGAGTTTGTATCTGCTAGTATGGCGACACTAGCGCCGGTGATATATACTCGAACTAGGTAGGCGATACTGTTAATAAACGATGAACGTTGTCGCCTCCGAACGTTTTTTTGCCAAATGCTATAAAAGTCCATCTAAAATGGATTTACATCGAAAAATAGGCAAAACGTTGTCACCTCCGTTTTCGGAGGTGTCAACGTATAGTCTATACACATATATGCATACATACATACATACATACATACATACATATATATATATATATATATATATATATATATATATATATATATA
>CAKNXH010059642.1:22822-50077 GCA_932178445.1 Andricus quercusramuli | reverse complement strand
TCCGACCTTATCTCGTACCCTATCCGAGCTCACTCCGTATTATAGCCAACCTTATCCCGTACACTATGCGACTTTACTTTATAATCTACTTGTCCTTACCTAAAACCCCAGCCGACTTCACCTCCACCCTAGCGGACTTCACTACGTACCTTAGACGACCTCATCCTATAGCCTGGCAGACTTTACTTGTACCCTAGCCGACTTCACCCCCAGCCTAGCCGACCTTATTCCGTACACTATGCGACTTTACTTTATAATCTACTTGTCCTTACCTAGTACCCTAGCCGACTTCACCCCTACCCTAGTCGACTTCATCCCCAGCCTAGAGGACTTCACCCCGTACAATATTCAGTGACTGCAACGACTGCCAATGGCAGTCACGAGACTAGGTCAAACCAGCCCTCATAAATTTTCGTCGAACTTGTCCTTCGACTCGTCCCGAGTCCTTCACGGTAAATTACAGTTTGAAAAAATGTATTCTGAATTCAAGTAGAAAAAGATAACACCCTTCGGTGTGAATAATGAACCGCGACGAACCGTGACCGTAACGACCGTAACCCTTTCCAGGATTCCTGGAAAGAGAAGAAAAAAATGACAGAAAAACTTTGTTGCAGTCATACACTTTTCGTGGCAGTCAGAACCTGCTGAAAGTGGTGAGCTCTGCTGTACCCTAACAGACTTTAGTTGTACCCTTGAGGAATTTATCCCGCACCCTAGTCAACTTTACGCCATACCTTCGCCAACTTGCCCCCGTACCATAGCAGACTTTACCGCGTACCCTAGCCGAATTTTCACAGTATCTCAGAAAAATTTACCCCCTAGTCTAGTCGACTTAACCCCGTACCCTTGTCAACTTTAATCCTACCCTAGACAATTTTATCCCGTGCCTTAGGAGATTAGAAGGGGAAGTAGTGGAAATGAAGGGAGGAGTAGAAAAAGTGGAGCATGTAGGGGAAGTGAGAGAATGGGAGTAGGGAAGTGAATGTTGAGGAACAGAAACAGGGGAAGTGAGGGAAGAAAGAGTAGGTCAATGATTGTCAGTCAGGGGAGCAGATGAGCTGAGAAGGGGAAAGAAGTGCGGAGAGGGTTTCTGATAAAGCAAGGATGAATAGGAGAGGGGAAGTAAAGGGAATTGTGAGATGGGGTAGAACCGGTAGAAGGCGAATTGGGAAGTTTGGAAGCTGTGGGGGAAGTAAAGGGAGGAAAATTAGAGGAAGGGAGGGAAATAAGAGGAGGGAAATTATGGTGAGAAAGGGAGAGTAGTCGACAGGAAGAAAAGTATAGCCGAGGGACATTTGAACGACGTATTAAACGCCCTAATGGGCTACGAAAATAGTTTGACTTGAAATTGATCACATACTCATGTGATAAAATCGCCCACTGTGATAGTGTCCTTTTTCCAATAAATACTCCATAACAAGGTACCCGTACGTAAAAGCCTACATAACCGTACCTTCTACTACGTTTAGCATCAATGCGATTTGGAGCTAATTTTATTCTTTATTTTCTTTCAAATACTAATTCCTTTTAACTAAAATAAAGAACTCTAAATTTAAGCATAATCAATAATGTATCTGATTATTTGAAGCCTTATTGTTTGAATTTTAAACTTTATGTTTCAAAATTAGACTTCAATATGGCATTAAAATTATCCGAAATAGACTAGATTTTCTGAAAATGCATGAAACTCAGTCAATGTGTTTTTTTTACCTACAACAAGTTTTGGTATAATGTACGAACAAATTGTTGACATTTTTTCTTTTGTAATAGATTTAATGCTTTCACGGTGATCTATTATAATCAATTTAAATTGAAAATTGAAAGCAATCAAGTCTTTTAAAAACTCGGGAGGATGAAAAGCCAAATCGGATTGGTATTATAACCATTGTTCCTATTGAACAGATAAAGATAACTTACAAAAGGAACTACAAAATTTTCAACAAATTCTAATTCAAAACGATCACACAAACAAACAATTTGATGATGAAATAAGAAAATATACTTAACAAACAAGTCAACACAACCTACTAAAGAAAGAGAGACAAAAACGACCACCATCGTTTCACGCAATCAGCACTAGCTGAGCATCATATCGAAACAGGACATAGCATTTTATTCGACAAAACAACCGTCATCACAGAAACGTACAATATTTTTGCAAGAAAGCTTAGAGAAGCAATCGAAATCTTAAAACACTCTAATAACATCAATAGGGACAATGGATATAATACCAAACCGGTTGGGCTTTTCGTCCTCCCGGGGTTTTAAGAGACTTGATTGGCCAATCGAGTTCGACCAGTCCCCACTATCGGGCGCTCTGGCCAATGACAGGCATCGTAGTGAGTACATATATAAAAACAACATAATCTGAAACTTCAGTTTCAGGTCAGCCCTGAAAAGGTGAACTGCAATGCTCTCGAAACGTCAGCAAGATTCATAGTTTTGCAGACGATTAACACCCGAAAAAGCTTTGAATTTTGTATTCAAATTTATTATAATGAATCATCGTGAAAGCATCAAATCTATTATTAAAGAACTCTGCTCGGAGAGTTTTTTTTTCTCTAAAACTAACACTTTTAGTAAGCTTAGGCCTTCGCAAGCTGAGATACTAACATCTTTAGCTTTTTTAAAACCTTGCACACTACCTCCAAAAAACTATTGAAACTTCACCTTTTCCTATCAGGAACTCTCAGATTTGACATTTGGTCTACATTGGACCGCATATCATTCGACCAATCCCAACCAGCATATAACAATCATATACCAGCATATAATAAAAAATAAAATTACTCCCAGTAAGGCACGCACCATTAAATAACGCAATATAAAATATCTTTAACGATCCTCTCAGCAATGGAATGATTTCAGCCTTATCTTGAGGACATAATTTTGCAGTGGCTCCCTCCAAAATCCCGAAAGGAGAAATCATCAGTAATTTGGAATCCACAATATATACCCTTCCACCTGAAAAAGCGAATGACATACGGCGTAGGACGGCCAATATCTGACGCCAAGCCCAACTTCCCACTTCAAACATGACAAAATAAGAAAAACAGCAATTAAGGAACTCAATCAGAATGAAGACATTATATTATTACCCGTAGACAAAGACAACACAACAGTAATAATGAGTAGAGAAGACTATAAGAAAAAAATCGTAGAACTTCTAACTGATGATACATGTGAACAACTTAAAAAAGACCCCACAAAAACAATAGTTAGAAAAAAAGACCTTCTAAAAGACTCAAAACTTGACAGTGGAACAATATCTAAATTAATAACTACTAATCTCATTTCTCCAAAACTCTAAGGAATCCCAAAAATCCACAAAAACAACATTGTGATTGTTTTCAAATGTGATTCAACTCCCAGACCGATAGTCAGCGCAATAAACTCATAAATTCACAACCTAGCACGCTTTCTCGCCAAAAAACTGAATCCTTTCACAGGAAACTCTATCACGCACGTCCAAAATTCATTTGACTTGCTCAGGAAGATGCAACAGATTCACATTCAACGCCAAAACATCCTAGTGAGTTTCGACGTAGTATCTCTCTTAACGCAAGTACCAATTTCTGATACAATCGATATCATTAAATCCTTTGCAAACTTCCCCTCTAATCTCACACCTATGATAGAACACTGTCTCACTAATACCTACTTCTCTTTCAATAACCAATTCTACGAACATACCTCAGCAGCAGCAATGGGACCTCCAATCTTACCCGTAATAGCCAACATCTTCGTGGGAGATCTAGAAACTAAAATCTTCAACAAATCCAAGCTTAAACCAGAATTTTTGTGCCGTTACGTTGACGACACTTTTGTCATTTGGAGACATGGACTAGATGAACTATACAAGTTCTTCGATTTCATCAATCTAATACACCCTAATATCCAGTTCACCATAGAAATTGAACAAAATTCAAAATTACCTTTCTTGGACTTACTAGTTTACAAAAGATCTGATAACACATTTGGGCACGAAGTTTACAGAAAACCAACTCATACAAACAGATATCTACATGCCTCCTTCCACCACCACTCATCTCAAAAACAATCAGTCATCAACTCCCTTGTATACAGAGCTATCTCCATAAAAGATAAAGATAACTTGCAAAAGGAACTACAAAATGTTAAACAAACCTTAATACAAAACGATTACACAAACAAACAAATTGATAAAGCAGTAAGAAAATACACTAAAAAAACAAGTCAACACAACATAAAACTTCTAAACAAGCCTTAAGGTAAAAAGGCACCTCTCAGTGATCCAGGAGTATATAAAATCCCTTGTTCTTGTGACAAAGCCTACATTGGAGGAACCGGGAGAACGGTGAGTCAACGTGATTTTTCAAATGAGAAAGACAAATTTTCACAAAAAATGAAATAGTTGAAATTTCATTAAAAAATCAATAATCAACAATCAAATAAGAATTTGAAAAATGTAGTTAATTTTTCAATCCAAGATGAAATTTTCACTAGAACAGATCAATTTTTAACCAATTTGCATTGCCTACGTGAATTACTCCAAATGAATTGGATTATACTCTGGATTACAAGTTGATTTATTGGATAACCTAAACTATTTCGAATAGCCTGGATCGCAAGTGGATCAACCGTGATTATAGGTGGATAGTTTATAAATAGAAATGTATTTTATTCATACACATGTTATTGACTGGTGTCTATTGACATCTTTTGTTCGTCCAGAATTCCGAATGAATAGGTTGTCCATCTTGGAACGACTGTTCCTCCAGAATTCTGGAGCTTAATTATGGAATTATCGTGTCTTATGGTCACAAAATTTAATACACCTAGCAATTTTGCAAGATTATGATTAATATAGAAACTAAAATAAAAATCATATTCATGAATAAAAAATTGTTCTATAATTAAGACGTGTACTCATTATTAGTACTGAAAACTTCATAGTTCTCATTCGCGAGTCCCTCCCCTACCCCAAACACTTGTAGTGACATTCTTCATTTTCTTTAGAAATTCCACTTCATGAAAAGAGGTCAAAAATAACGTTTAATGAAGTGTACGTTAGTGAATATATATTTCCCTATTATTTCACTATTTTGATCCAGAAAGAAGTAATGCATATAAAAATGTTTAAATGATTACATAAATGTAATTAAATAATGGTATATTATGCGCCTATGCGCATATACTATTTTGTTTGACGCCGGTGCATTTACAAGTTTTATATGCGACAGCGTAGAGTATCGTAATGTTGTACATTTCAATACAGCGGAGTGTAATGTGAGGAGTGATCTTCCTTTTGTGTTGTATTTTAGTTGTAGAAGAAATCTGCAATTATAATTATTTAAGAAAATAGTCAGGGTCTATTGAAAAAGGATAGAAATAATTATTATCTAAATATCGTAAAACTGAATATAAAAATAATTGGGTTGTAGTTCCAGAAAATATTTGTTAATAAGAATAACTGTATATTTCATACAAATTGGAAATACAAAAATTGTAATTAAATGAAGCCAATAGAGTTTACAGAGTTCTTCATTTCATAATGAAATCAGCTATTACTCATTTGAATTGAATAAAGAATAGCAGTTTCTCTCTGCGACGAATGCTAAAAGGAAAGAATCCAAATAACTTTAGTTAAATAAACCATTCTTACATTCCAAAGTATCCTTAGGTTTCATAAATTTGAAAGACTGAATGTACGCATAGTATTGATAATAATTAATCAATTTTTATTTTAATATATTTTTTTCATTTTTTATGGCTCTTTGGAAACATCTAAATGAACAGCTGACAATTGAACATCTTAGCATATGTCAGGTATCTCAATAGATCCAGGTTCCTCAAGAATTTGATCAGGTATTCGAATCAATTTATTTTCTTTCAGGAATTTTTTTTATAATTGTGTGGTAACATTGTTCCACAATGTGTTTCTTTTTATCTTTACAAAGAATAAATTAAGCAAAACAGTTTTTTCTGAAACCATCGTAGAAAAATGTCCTATAAAGGGAAATTGTACCAATTTTCCTTTAAAAAATTCCCAAAGAAAATGATAAGTGTTTTGTATCAATGGTTCGACTAACTCACTGGCGTAAGTTTCCGCACATTGGTCGTTGGACTGATCACTAAACGTTACGTGAAACCGAAACTACTTTCGATAGAGAGACATTCTTATCATTTTTTATATAATTTCATATAATATTTGTTAGATTTTTAGACTAAGATTTTATATAATAATCATTTGTCCAGAAATTGCGTAAATTATCGATTGGAGTACAGTTATCATCTTCACAATTGCTTTTTTCGTTCGTAGATTGCGATATGCTATCGAGAAGGACTGTTTTTATCGCAGCAGTAAATTGAAAACAAGTGTGGTTGGGGTTTGAAATGCCATCTTGCCTAATATTGCAGAATAGGTTTTCTACCGTATCTTTATTAGAAGAATGGATAATCAAATGAGAGAATGCTTCTCCTTTTATAATTTTGCCCATAAGAACATTACTGCTTTCATATTCGCATACCAACCATCTAAAAATGAAAAAAGTTTATGTGACGTCTTTCCAAGCGTAAGTATCGAATTTTCATCATGCTTGTATCCCCATAGTTTCCATTTCGGTATATCAATAATTAACCACTCCTATAATGGGAAGTAGGGAGATGTGTTGCTCTCATCGCATCTATATGATTCATTATTATCAGTGCCACGTTGAGTTAATCCATTCATGGCGTTTACATTGCTTGATCGATTACCTGCAACATTTCATGCCCTCATTTTTTTTCTGTGTGAGCCAAACAATTTATGAATTATTTCGACGAATTCGAGAGTAAATGAAGCCTCAGAAGGCAACTGGTAATACGTTACAAAGCTTTCAATACTGCCTGCCCTACTACTCAATTGTTTCATTGTTTCACAATTGCTGCCAGTTTCACTTTCACCTGATAGTATCGGTCACGTTTCCTAAAATGTTCTGTTTCTAAATTTATTAATAATCGAAATTTGTTTTTCTGATCTAATTCGGAAGCTTTTTAAATATGTTGGAATTTGGATAACTTTTCCCTGCGTATTTCCAACATACTTGTCAGTAAATCAGGAACATCGTATAATACTGTCACATGCTGATCATTTACGATAAAATAAAAACAATTCTCCGTTTGATTAATTACAATACACAATTGAGTGACAGCACTTCTATTAGTAGGTCCTTGATCGCAAACTATGGAAACCACGTTTAGTCAAATACTTTGCAGCTGAGAGATTAATGTCAAAATAAAATTTTTTAAATTTTGCGTAGAAGTAACACCGACTGTGAAGTAATAGGCTAGATTTTTTTTCCATCGACGTTCACGACCTCTAACCATAAAAACGAGTGCATGATTTGCTCTGCGAATGGAAGGGCCTGAGTGGCCTCAATCTTCATATCCAATTAGTTTTTAATCAAGCGAATCATAATGTGAACCGGAATGAAGGCTAATCTCATCGGAAAGTAATGACAAATAACGAAGCCTTTTCCTCATTTTCAATACATTGCGTTTTAATCTTTTAGGTATTTTTGTCAAAAAATCTTTTAACAAACGAACGCTTGGGAATTTAAATGTGAAGTAAGTATGCATACATTTTGGGCTACATTTTGTGACGTGGTATTTCATACTACGCCGAAAGTTGGAAGGATCACGTCCAGTTAACTCAAGTTCAAGTAGAATGCATTGGAAATTAATACCTGGTCGAGCACAGAATCCACTCACGAACTGTCATCTGACAGGAGCCTCGAGAGGGATGGCCTGTTGCTATGAACACACCCCTCTAGGCCTAGAGATTGTAACTCGGCTGCTCTTAACCGTCGCCAGACTGGGCGATCATCTTTTATTTAAAAATATATAATCACTAATGCCCTCGAAATTCTCTTTTGATTTCTTTGCCAGGCACTAACCCACGACTACCTTTCTCTCATATCAACCAGGGGGGAGGAGGACACTCAATAAACACGTGGTAACGCGGAAGCGTTGCTACCCGTTATTGTCACGCCGAATTTCAACATACTAGCAGCCGACATTTGTAGCGCGCGTGTCGCGTCGTGCATGCGATGCACCTCCGTGATGTAACTCGCCATAAAATACAAACAATGTTATAGAACTGATTAGGGAAAATTGCGAGTTATTGGAGGACGCTATGTTATGAACGCGCCTTCATAATTGTCTGATGCGTCTATTTACCGTTCTATGTACACGGACCTTGGTGTTACGCGCCAAGCCGACATGCCGAGGCGTCGTCCGGCATTCTGTATTTGGCCATATGCATAGGTTGTCGTGCGTATCTGCGTTCAGCAGAACTATCAAGAATGTTTGCAGATGCAAACTGGTTTGAATTTAGAAGCCCTCGATTATGGTCTAGGTAGGTAGGGAGAGTCGTGCTTCATAATCACATTTAACTTCACGCTCGGAATAGTATTTTAGTGTGGAGGTAATTGAAAATTTCGCGTAGGAGCTGGCTAACGGTCGTGCGTGAATTTCAACAAGCGAAGCGTTGCAACATGGCGGTGACCTTGCCTGACCTATAGTGTCACGAATGGAGCGCCATGTTGGAAGTTTTCTGATCAATCATAGTAATTAATTATCATGCTTAACTGTTAACGGAATGTTCAGTCAATTTCGACAAAAAGAGCCTTGCAATATGACGGCGACCCTGTCTGACCTATAGTGTCACAAATGAGGCGCCATGCTGGACAATTTCCACTCAATCATAGAAACTCACTATTATTAGTATCACGAGTATAGCGTTAAGTTGTTCAGGGCATTTCATTGGGCTTTCGCGTTATTGTTCTGAGTAATGGGTTCGACGACTTGAGTGTTAAATGTCCGATACATTACAATGGCCACCTAGTAGTTATTATGACTGGTATTATGTTTAGCAATTATTATTTTTTTCTTTTACTGTGTTTATTTTTGATGTGAGAGGCAATTTTAGCCGTCAATGAAATCTGATTTCTTTCATTGTTACCCGTACTTGTGGGAGTGGTTTATTCATAACTCCCAATTATTGTGTTCATCCTTGCTCAGGTTTTTCCTAACCCTATCCCTCTCTGTTTTGAGCTAGTGAGGAGCAACTTATAATACGATAGTGGCCAGCGCGTATTTCTACATTATAATTTAATACATTTAGTCAATGGATATTGGAACTTAAATTGAAAAGGTTTTCAAGACTTTTTTGTTATTTAGGGTTTGTATTATAAACGATCTGGTGCCCTTCAGGATAAATGCAAGATTGATTCAAGTAAACTAAATTCTATAAATTCTGATTCAGTATTGGTTTAAACATGGCCCGTAGAACATAAAATAAAAGTAATGATGTCTGATTGGCCTATGCTTCAGCTAATGATTTCATTAATATAAAACCTGCAGAAGTCAAGGTTATAGTTTTGTACCAAGAGAGTGTAAGCCATTACAGTGTAGATTGCGATATTTGTGGAACCGTCACCTGGAAAAATTGTTTTTCATTAGAAATATTCATCTATGATTAATCACCAGTTAAAATTTGAGAATCATCCTGTTTTCTATTTATAAAAGACATACATAATTACACTGGGACCCTGATTTACGGAAACCCGATATACCGTTACTTTCGGTGATGAGGAGGTCCAAGAGGGCGAGAGAAAGGCGCTGCAAGGTCAGCGGAGTTGCGCAATATTGTATGAAGAATCCGAGCAGTACCCTCGGTAGGCAAATAACTTCCTCAGAGGCTTCCGACAGCATGGTGAAATTGAAGAATTGGCTTAAATCACGCGCATATTGATCAACGAGATTCTATTGAGGGACTATAAAACCTGGTAACCGACCGATAGTACGATGCAAGAATTTTCGCAGAATAAAGTTTATTAAAAACTCTAATATCGTGTATTGTCACATTGTCAAAATTTCTGAATACATGCTGCACTTAATTTTTTCTTTTATATATAGATGTACAATCTGCGCGGTGGGTTCCTGTCACCACTACGCAGCGCGTCCTCTGGTTGCGGATAGAGGAACGGCCCGTTAGGCTGAACAGCCCCTGAGGTTAGCTGCGAATACAAGAATAAGCAGCCGCGGACAGCCGATAGGAACCAGTCGTGGGTGTGGTGAGCCCAGCCTAAGATGTTGGCCTAGCACTGGCAGAAAACACGATGACCATGGCTTGTGAGGACCCACTCATTCACGTTCATACGCAATGGGTGGGTCCTGGCAGGCCGAGGTGCAGCGTGTATCCACCTAGAAACACTACCCGAACCAAAACTAAAAATCTTGTAAGGGAAAAATCCTGCTGCCCATTGGACACCGCAGCGATGACACTGCCCGCAAGGGATGTGTGGAATGATTCGCCTGTATAGGGCCAAAGGGGTATTGATGCCAGTAGGCGCGCTGCCTTGTAGGGGGACGTTAGGATACGAGGATGAAACTGTAATGTGTCTGACGACAAGTTGACATGGTCCTTGTCAGAGTCGGAAAGCTCCCATACTTAAATCTAGGGAGGTATGGGGGTTATCACTCCTGGGACAGTGGACTCACCTACGATCGGAATAGGATCCTAACGTGCGGATTATCTTGAAACTACCATGGCTAACTTGCAAAAACAAAAAACTACAGTTAAAGATCTAAGGGTGGGAACTCTAAACGTGCGTAGTCTAAATACTGGCGGATTTAGCGAACTCATTGGGATAGCAAATAAATACAAAACTGACTTAATAGCATTTTAAGAAACCTGTTGGCCGGGCGATTCCGCGTCAATTTCTAAGGATAACTATACTTTTCACTATGGGGGAGCTAAGGGGCGCGCACTGGGGACCGGTTTTCTTATTAATAAACGAATCTCGCAAGCGGTTATCGACATGCAGTTCATTAACGATCGGTTATCATACATTGTACTGAAGGGTATTTTCAGCAAACAGGTATTAATCAATGTGCACTGCCCCACCGAGGACAAAGACGAAGACACTAAAGATCTCTTTTACGAAACAATCGAGCAGGTTTTTGACAAGTTCTCAACTTTTGACGCAAAAATAGTATTGGGAGATTTCAACGCGAAAATTTGAAAAGAACCGATGTTACAATAGGCCTACAATAGGATCAGAAAGTTTGCATGACGTCAGTAACGACAATGGTACTAGAGTAATAAACTTTGCAGCTTCAAAGAACCTCGTTGTCAAAAGCACATATTTCAAGAATAAAAATATACATAAGGCCACCTCGAGATTACCAGATGGTAATACTCACAATCAGATCGATCACGTTCTAATTGACAGAAGACGTCATACAAACATTCTCGATATAAGATCGTATAGGGGAGCGGATTTAAATTCAGACCATTTTCTCGTGATAGTAAAAATAAGATCTAGGCTAGCGATAACTAAGAAAATAAGCCGCACAGAGCCAACAGTTTGTTTCAATATAGATAAGTTCAAAACAGCAACAGAAACATTACATTATCAAGTAGAGATTTCTAACAGCTTTGACGCTCTCCAAAAACAGAGAGGCGATAACAATAATTGCGAGGAGGATCCGGAAACCCTGTGGAGCAGTATAAAAAAGGCGGTAAAGACAGCCGCGAAACTTACGATAGGTTTAAAGAAAGTAACAAAAAGCAAACCATGGTTTGACGAAGAGTGCAAACTCGGGTCTGAAAAACATCGGAAGGCCAGACTAATTAGTTTACAAAATAAGTGCGATGAAACACATAAGAAGTATCTCGAGATTAGTAAAAGTACAAATAGGCTCTATAGATCCAAGAAAAGGGAGTGGGAAAAGAATAAAATACTAGCAATAGAAACGCATAATAAACAGAATAACCCGCGCGAAATGTACAGGGAAATCAATTTTATAAGGAAAGGCTTTCAAAGTAGAACGGAAGTAATGAGGGACGAAAATGGCGATCTAGTAGCCAATGCGATAGAGAGACTGAATTTATGGAAAGACTATTTCGATAAACTATTAAATGTACGCGAAGCCTCCGTTGAAGGTAATCTCGGCGAAATCCACACTGCTGATCTATTAATTGATGATCCTGCTGATATAGAAATAAAAATGGCTATAAAGAAGTGGAAAAATAACAAAGCCGCGGGCATCGACGACCTACCATCAGAACTGATAAAAAATGGAGGCCCTTGCGTCACAAGACAAATTATTAAATTAATACGCACAGTTTGGAAAACAGAACGCATGCCGGAAGAATGGAATACCTCTATCCTTATTCCCATCTTCAAAAAAGGCGATAAAACTGACTGTAACAATTATCGGGGAATTTCACTTGTACCTTCGTGCTACAAGATCCTGTCTAATGTAATCCTAAGTAGACTGACTCCTTTTGCCGAGGAAATCATTGGGGATCACCAGTGTGGATTCCGCCGAAACCGATCTACAAGCGATCAAATGTTTACAATTAGGCAGCTGCTAGAAAAAAAATGGGAATTTAAAGAAGTAGTGCATCAGCTATTTATCGATTTCGAAAAAGCTTACGACTCTATTATACGCGCACGAATGTACTGGATCCTAGAGTTCTTGGGTGTACCAAGAAAATTGGTTACATTTATCGAAATTTGCTTAAGCGGCAGTAGGGGTAGAATACGCGTAAACGGTAGTTTATCTGAAGAGTTTTCGATCCGCGATGGCCTGAAACAGGGCGACGCACTTTCGTGCGTCCTTTTTAACTTAGTTTTGGAATACGTGGTTAGGCAAGTGCAGGCGAATCCGACCGGTGCTACCCTCAATGGGATAGTACAAATTCTTGGATATGCGGATGATCTCGACTTACTAGGGGATGATGAAGAAACGGTAGCTAAAAATGCAGAAATCTTGATCACAAAAGCCAAAGATATTGGCTTGGAAGTTAGCGAATCGAAGACAAAATACATGACCGTCGTCAGATCCGAACAAAGTAATCAAGACGGGGATCTAATGGCCGGAAATATGAAATTCGAAAGATTTAGCGAGTTTAAATACCTCGGGTCTATTATAACTAGCAAAAATAAGATTAAAACGGAAATCAACGCACGGCTGCACGCTGGCAATGGGTGCTATTATGCAGCAAACACACTATTAAAATCACGATTGCTATCTAGAAACATCAAAGTAAGAATCTACAAAAAAATGATAATGCCGGTCGTCATGTACGGGTGCAAAACGTGGGCGCTGACGAAAGGAGAGGAGAATAGGTTTAGAGTTTTTGAGAATAAAGTACTTAGAAAAATCTATGGTCCAAAAAGGGACGAAAAGACCGGCGAATGGAGAAAACTGCATAATGATGAGCTGCATGCTCTCTACGGGTCAGCAAATATTAATAGAGTAATGAAAGCGCGTAAACTAAGATGGGCGCGGCATGTAGCAAGAATGGGAAATGAAAGAACAGTGGCGCAAGTTTTAAGAGGGAGACCGATTGGTAAGAGAACCTTAGGCAGACCGAGAAACAGATGGGAGAAAAATGTAAGGGATGATTTAAAAGAACTAGGCCATGATTACTTAAACTGGATGGAGGATGCACAGGACAGAGATGTGTGGCGGTCTCGGGTAGATGAGGCAATGAACTTTCGAGTTCGAACTGCTAATCCATAATAATAATAATAATAGATGTACGATTGTACGTACATAATTATAAATTACTTTAATAAAGTTCAATTTCTACACATAGCCCCGGAATATATCATATTCATTCATATATATCATATTATAGAACCAAAATTGCAAAAAGGACAACAAAAATTTATTGAACGGGACAAAAATCTAAGAGTAATGGTTCATAGGGCCCTGAATTTTGTTTGGTTTTATACTGTTCCTAGCGACAGGTTATTACCAAACTTGTATATGCTGAAGTATGTAATAAGATGCACTTTACAGCCATTCTCAAGAAGGCACAGTAGTTCAGATGTTAGCGATTTCAACAATTTGTTTAATATATCGGCCTTATAGTTTAGATGCTAGCGATTTTCATGAGTTGAAAACTTTGTATTTTTGCCAAGAATCGAGGTCAAAAATTCACATATCGTCCTGGGAAGAATAGAAATCGCAAATATCAGTCAGCTTATTAGAATCACTAGCATCTGAACTACTGGGCTGATCTGAAAACTTTGGAAGAGCAAGTTGTACAGGATTCAGTTGCCTTCAATTTGAATGCTCGTTTAGAAAATCGGTCTCTTAGAACTCGAGATATACTTAAAAACGTCGGAACAACTCTGAGAATTGAAAAAAATTTCGAACATTGATATCTCGAAATCGCTAACATAAAAAAAATTTGGTGTGTGATTTTCATGTTTAGTGGGCCATAATACATCAATCAGTTTTGAACAAATATTAAATAAACATTAGAATATCGAGGGCGCGAGTTCTCATGCTCCCAAGCCATTATGTGATCGCCGCGTCAAGGGCTGGATAGCACCATGGTTGATAAATCCTTGCACATCCCAACGTGGCCCCCTCAGTCGAATTGGACACGTCGGGGTCTCAAAGGAGGTATCTTAAAACAGAATTTGGAATACCAGTTTGAATCCCATAGTATATGGACACGCCCTCTGCAAGCGGGGCTATGGGGCTTGATTCTGACCCATCGCCAAAGGTGGACGGATCCTCAGGGGCCGTCCACCTTGGTGATGTCCAGAAATAGAGAACCCGGACGGCGCGGCTCTCGGAAAAAAACAAAGGCTCCTCACAAAGGTCCTTCCTTAGATATCCCAGAATCGTCTGGAACATCTTTTCCTGCTCGAACTACGAGCAAGAGGACGAAGGACTCCTATAGACGTCCCGAATCAGCCCATAAATGGCGAAGACGGTAATCTCAATGATGCAGGTAAATTTGCAACACCGCAAAGGTGCCTGGGCACTTTTAACGAGGCGTATGGCAGTGGTGCAGACAGATATTGCCCTAATCCAACAACCCTAGTTATACAAGGAAAGAAACAATGGCTTTAGAAGGTGCGGCCACATATTCAAAGGGTCACGCGAAAAAGCACCAAGGGCATGCATAGCCTTCAAGGGCATGGATACGATATTGGTTCCTGAGCTTTGCTTCAGGGACCTTGCCGTTATCAAGGTGAGACTCAGGGACAGAAGCGGAGAAAGACTAGATACGTATACCACCTTCTTTTCTTCCCCGGGCGACGCAGAGAAGCCCTTACCTCCTAGGGGAGTCTGAGCGTTAATTCAGCACTGTCAGGAGAATAAGATTCCTCTGCTGTTGAGCTGCGACGCAAACTCCCGCTATACAGTATGGGCGATCACAAACATCAACAACAGAGGAAGGGATTCAATTGAATACCTAGCTGGATTTAACTTCATGCTTGGAAGAACTGAGGAACAGGATAGTGGGCTGGAAAGTCTCTGAAGAGGAGTCTTCCTCGGATCACAAATATATCTTGTTCCACATAGCCCTAGGGAAGCCGGCACTTTCAAAGATCGAGAACCATGGAGACACAGTTTGGGACACAAATAAGGAGAAACTCAAAGGCAGGCGTATTTAATTTCCCACAAGCTATGGTGCCATAGATCATGTCTAGGAGAAGAGCAGAATTTTGGAACAGCCACCTGGAGGAACTCAGTAAGAAGACTAGAGCGTTGTACGACAGGGCGAGCAGATCTTAATTGCCTTCAGACTGGGATATCTGGACATATATGAGACGGTTAGTATCAATACAATAAGAACATAAGAATCTACAAAGAGGAAAATTGTAGGAGCTTCTCTGAGGAATCTGAGAACATTCTGGATGCAAAGCAAGGGTCCATAAGATCCTGGCAAAAAACCGGAGGCTGGCCTCGGGCTCATGAGGCTTGATAATAGCGAGTTCACCGAAGACGAAGGAGAAACGCTGAATCAACTGATATAAGTCCACTTTCCAAGTTTTTAGCAACCTGAAACAATCCGAAAGAAGGAAGGCTAAGGCCAAGAAAGGAAGAAGGCCGACTGGAATTCCGCCGTCAAGGTCGTTGATATTAAAAAGCTGAAATGAACCATAGGGTCCTTCGGACCGTTTAAATTACCGGGGGCCGATGGCGTATACCCAGTACTTTCACAAAAGGGCATGGATGTCGTCGTCTCTTACTGGAAAAACTATTCAAGGTAAGCATTGCCCTTAAACACGTGCCATCGGCATGGAATGATGGCAGAGTGGTCTTCATTCTCAAACCTGAAAAGGAGGACTACACTGTTGCTAAAGATTTATTGCCGATCTTTTTAACAGAGGGCAGCACGCCTTTCAGGCAGGCTGCTCTGTGGAACCTGCGCTTCGTGCTGTCTTGATAGAATTGGAGCAGTAGCTGGAGTAGCTGTTAAAAGGCTTCAAGGTGTGGCGTGCCGGACCACCTGGTAAGCTGGATACGAAGCATGCTAAACCGGAGGCGACTCGAAACCAGATGGGATGAAGGCCCAGCTAGGGAAGTAGCCCTGTCCTGTCACCCCTCCTGTAGTACATTGGAGTGGACAGTCTCCGTAGACTATACAAGGGAGGGTATCATACCCAGGGACGTGGATGACTTTATAATCCTAATCAGACAGGCTCATCTGGAAACGTTGATGATTCTTACAAGGTCAGCGCTGCACATCGTAGAGCTCTGGTGCGACAGCTCAGGGCTCTTGGTAAACCCGCAAAAGGCTAACTTGGTCATTTTAACGAGAAAGTAGAAAGTATCAAAAGTTGACGCACCTGCATTCCTTGGTAAGAGACTGACTCTCATACTCGGTTAAATATCTAGGGGTACTTCTAGCTAGCAAACTGAACTGGTCGAAGCATCTGGAGACCCAATGCAGGAAGTTTGTCATGACATTTTGGATGTGCAGAAGAGCTTTTGGTTTGACGTGGGGTTTAGGGCCTAAAATGCTTGCATTGCTCTACTCTGCTGTCCTCCAACCAAGGCTCCTTTTAATACGCGTCTCTGATCTGGTGGACACAGGGGAAACTCAGATCGATGCAGCATAGGACACGCGGAATACAAACTGTAGCGTTGAAGGGTGTGACGTGAGCAATAAGGGCTACGCTCACAGCAGCGATTAGATTTATTCTCTGCGACTTACGCGATGTGCTTTTTGCTAATAGCAAATATACGGACTTGGGAAACTAGACACGCCAGGCTACCAAAAGACATTAGCACACTGTCAGTTCTAGAAAAGTGGCAAGACAAAACAATAAAAAGCTTCAACTTCACCAAACCTTTCCGCATCTGCAACCCCAGCAGCAATATGTGGAATGAAAATGGTGAACCGCTCCTCCAAGGGTAAATCTGGTAGGGGAGAGTGGGGTATGGTGCCGGTGTAGGGCATAGTGCCAATTACAAAAAACGCCCGCGTTTGTTGATTTTCATGTTATTTTGGTTCATCATACCTCAATCACTCAATCACAGATAGAGAAATCGTTGGCAAAAATTAGGCAACACGACCTATGGGGCATGATGTCTGAAAAATTTTGTAGAGATGGAAACAGTGCTTGATAATTTTTTTGAAAAAGACTATCACATAAAATTCGTGTTTGTAACCTACACATATAAAAAATTGTCGTTATACTTGCAAAGGTTATAAATGTATTTTCATTTCTAATCATAATTTTTTATTGGAATATACTTCAAAGGATTCTCTTAGCTACACAATTTTATGTTTCATTCCTTTAAAAGGGATTAGCTTATAAACTTTGGGGTTATAACCTCAAAATATTGAAACTTATTGTTATACAGTTATTTCAATTCCTAATTATAATTTAGATTTTCAAAAACACTTCAAGCAATTCCCTTCATTTATTAGGATGGTCCTAATTACGTGAGATTAACAATAACTCAATAAATAGTATTTCGAATATTATTGATCAATGCCTGTTATGAATTTTCGCGCCTTTCGTACCTCTCGGTAAACAAGATATATGCTAAAGACAGTTGCATAGATTTACACGCTGAATATAATTTTAAAGGAGTTGTAGGTTATAACTAGGTTTTGCGACATACTTTACTGTGATTGATAATTATATGCTCAAGAATTATTGTATACTTTTCATTCTACAATGTTCATATTCTTGAAATAAACCGGCAGTAATGTGACAGACAACATGCCCCATGGCATGGGGTACGCTGATCGAAATGTAAGCACAAAAAAACGGAATGTCATCTTTACAACAATTTCAGAGTCATCTTCACCTGGAACAAAAATTAACTTCACGTGTTAAGACTTAGCCACCATATGGGAATTGGTTACCATGTCAACTCTATTGAACCCTGTCTTGTTTTGATGCGGAAAAATTCAACTTTATCTACTTCAAAATTACCCGAAACAAAAATTTACTTCTGTTTTTTCTGTGAGACCAACGAATTAATTAAATATCAAATAATGACGTAGTTAAAAAACGATTTTGAGTAATGGCATATCAAAAAATACAGACATCAAAATCACATTGCAATTATAATTTACAGGACATTTCATTCAAAGCCCGGCACTATACCCCACTCACCCCTACACTGAATACTCCAAAGAAGTGGGAGGGTCAGAAGCAGGAATCTATAAAAGCTTTGGTAGGAGGGGGATGGGGATCCCACTTGAGCGTCATGCCACTGTCTTGCAGGCGGAGTCCTGGCCCTCCTCCTGAACATTTTTCCGTATCTTGCATAGCTTGACCGGGAAATCTAATTTCATATTTTTAGTAATATGCGCATGCCTCTCGTTTTCAATATGTTTTTGAGTGTTTATAGACCTAAAAAAATATATAATTGCTTGTGACATGATTTGCATGATTCACTTGAAAAATAGTCACTATCCGCCGGACGAGAGTGTTCAACAACTTTTCCAAGAAAGGACAAAAATGATTTTTTGTTTAGGAAATGTTATGGAAATTCTGTGAAATTTCCCTTCATCACAAAATTTGTGCCAGATTTTGAGTAAGCGCCAAGTCCGGTTCCGAGCGCAAATACTCAAACCTCGATATCTCGGAAACTCGGGCCCATTAGATCAAAAGAAAAATTACGCCACTAATGGGTTTTAATGTACTTTCATTCTGCAAAGCCCCAGTCGAATTGGCGATATACATCTCGCGTCCTCTCCTTGTAAGAGGAAAAGCAGTTACAAGATATTTACTTTAAAAAAAATGTAATACACTGGAACAGCGTTCAGATCCGCCGTCTCAGAACGTAAACATTCATTTATATCCTCCCAGGAGAGGATTCCAACACTGCTCTCTAGCGGAGGGAAAATGGGAAAGTTTACCGCTCACTAGGTGGCGCTAGCGAACTTACATTGTAGGGCCCTAACACCCACTACGCCACTTAGCGGAGTGGAACTAGCGAGCGAGTCTCCGATCTAGATATGCGAATCTTATTCGAGTAAGCAACGGAAGCGGGACGAGAGTTTCCTCCGCTCGGTTTAGCATTCAGTCACCGCCTGTGGTCACAGTCAGTCTCTGACCGCGCTGGGCATTTATACTTTTGTATTTGACTCAAGTACGTGCAATGTACTCATGTTCCATAAATTGTTATATTGGTAACCTGTAGTGTAACTTTACTTCCTCCACGTGCCAATGTGGATGTAGGCCGCTATTGATATTCAACTAATAATTCTGGAGTCAGGAATATTACCTACAATTGGTGATCCCGACGTGATCGCGTCGCTATGGGCATATGGTCTCAGAGCATTCAAGAATCAAATTTTGGAGACTCTACCAACACCAGCCATGGAACTTGAGCACCAATTATTAAAAGGATTATTGCCAGTTTTGCTAGAAAATTTTACCAAGGATTTTGGCTTGAATTATTGAGAGGATTTTGGATTGGAAGATCCTGTGTTCAGCGTAGTTTTCTGCCATATTTGACGTCCTTCCAATATCCTTTAGGATTTTTTCTTACATCTCACATATTTTTGAAAATTTTCTCCAGGCTACTTGAACTGAATGTCTCTCCAGGTATAAAATTGTACTTCTTAATTTGTAAGCAAAACAATGTAATTTTCACGCGCTCGTTGAAGTTTATCGTAAACGTATTAATGGCGCGTGGTGATTTTCCCTTTGTCTGTATTCAAACGCGCATATTTTCTTCGAAAAAATTTAGCCTGATTCACATTCAACCTCAACAAATCCTAGTAAGTTTCGACGTAGTATCTCTCTTTACGAAAGTACCAATCTTTGATACAATCAATATTGATAAATCCTTTGCAAACTTTCCCTCCGATCTCAATACTTTGATAGAACACTATCTCAATAATACGTACTTCTCTTTCAATAACCAATGCCACGAACAAACCTCGCGAGCAGCAATGAAATCTCCAATCTCACCTGCAATAGCCAACATCTCTATGGAACATCTTGAAACTAAAATTTCCAAACAATCGAAGCTTAAACCGGAATTTTGGTGTCGTTACGATGACGACACTTTCGTCATTAGGAGACATGGAATAGATGAACTACACAAGCCTTCCGATTTCATCAATCGATTACACTCTAATATCCAGCTCACCATGGAAATTGAATAAAACGGAAGATTGCCTTTTTTTGGACGTACTGTTTTACGAAAGATCTGATAACACATTAGGACATTAACATCCAATTTTGTTTTTTGATTTCGGATAAGCCACTCTGACAGAATCATGGTCGCCGCTTATCATACTTTTTTTATATGGTTGCCATTCGCTCAATAAAACCCCCTTAACATAATAGTTGAAGTTTGACCCAGAAATCTATTATCTGAGAGCGGCAATAAAATCCGAACCGTCTGATACGTTCCGTCCTGGGCTGGAGGGACGAACTGCAGGGATGGAGATGTGGAAGGAGAAAGGAAAGGAGTGAATTAATTACTCCATGGTTCTGGAGTAACCATCGAGTCAAAAAATGTATTTAAAATAAAGTCACGCTCTTCGGTATTACGAAGGTCTGGTTTCCATTTCAAGTCTAATTTTATGTCCTCTAGACGCTTCCGTGTGGTCGGATTGAAACAGTCAGGAACCCGCTGTTCGTTCCACTCGAGAACGACGTTCGGATCCAAACTTAGGACCATCTCTCGATCCTGGTAATACGCCACCGGGATTAGCGTTTTGCGGGCGGCACCGAATTTTGCCCGATGTTCCCGCAAGCGCTTCAAAGCCTTCCGTGGCGAACCATTCCTGGATAGAGGAGGGGCTAGACGTCCCAGGGGCGAGACTAATGCCGTTGGTATTGGCACCTCATTTGGTCCTTGGATTGCGGTTGGCGGTGTCACCTCCTGTTGACCGTGCTGGACGACGGATGATGCCTCTGGGGTTGATGCCGGACTCTGTGGACGGACAGGCGGTGCTCCTACACCTGCTCCAGCTGGTACTGTCGACGCGGCCTCTGCCTTCGCACGCCGCCGGGCAAGTCTCTGCCGTTTGTTTAATGCCATCCACCCTGTACTCAAAAGGAACGACCAGTGAAGGTGCCTGGAGTAGTACCGAGTGAAAGGCGTCAAAAAAGCGGCTAACCAGGGACAAATAGCTCCGCAAAAGGACGCCCGAAGGGCGTGGAGAGTGACATATTTGCTTGTCGAGAAATGTGGCGTTGTGTTTTGACGTGTCACCCGACAGTAAAAATGTCCACAATCCTTTGAGAAAAACTGTTCTACGTTATATAGTCCTTAAAAGGACTGAAGGTATGTTTAACGAAATAATTAGTCAGATCTCTTCTATGATGGATTTCTTTTTAATAGCAAACTTCTCCCTAGGCTGGAGAGTCGAAGAGCGCAGTAGAGCGTAGCGGATGCTAACATTGATCGTGGTTTGTAGCGTGGTCGGAGACCGAATGACCACGGTTGCGGAAGCGAGCTCTTTTATGTGGAGAGCGCGCGGCTTCTCCCACCCCCTGGAAGCGGAGGCAAGAGTGGGAAACTCAGTCCGAGATTTCTTCCCCACTTCGTCGGTTTTGGGCGCGCGGTCCAATGAGATTATTTTACTTTGTTCCGTCACGCTCACTACTCGCCTCTCCAACTCTCAGCATTACGAATTTTCATAGCGATACAATTAAAAACGGAAACTATTAACGTGAGATGTAAGAAGAATATATACAACAGAGAGTAGGAAGAAAATACAAAATAAGGTATATACATGGTTAAATACAAAATACAAAATATAACACATATAAAACTTCAAATTATTTATAAAAAAGTAGAGTAAGACGCAAGTCCTAACCTGGCCTAATTGAAAATGTGATAATATAATATTATAATGTATCATATTATTATGTATAATAATAATATTACAATCTTATAATATATCATTTCATCATATTATTATTAATAAAATAGTACGATCTTATTACTTATTATTCTATTACTTATTACGTATATTATACTTTATTTTTTTATCACTACCCCTTAATAAAAATACAGAACGGAATCTAAGGAAAGAAAATTACAAAGTAAAAAACAAGAAAGTGGCTGGAAAAGTTTCGGGTGAGTTATCGTTGACGTACAGCGATGCCCGTACCTGGGCGCATAGCATTTTCCGAGTTTCACTCTATACAATAGACAGCAAGCAAAGGTCGTCGTAGCGGCAGAGGAAAGAGGCCATGAGAAACTATAAAAATAAAAGTTGACAGGTACGAAATATTAAAGGCTTCTTTCGTCTGTCGCCCGTCACAGCCATCGGCATATATCACGTCAAAAAATGGATTTTAAATTAAAAATTTGTTTCCCACAAAGTAGTTAATTTTCAACGAAAAAATCACTATTCAACTAAAAAAATTCTACTGATACTACCGAAAAGACGAATTCTCAAGTCAATACATTAATTTTGTACCAAATAGTTAATTTTCAAACCAAGAAGAATAATTATCCACCAAAAAGATTTTGATTTAAATTGAAAAACAGTTGAATTCAAAAACAACAAAAAAAGACATTTCAACAAAATATTTCATCGTTCAACCAAATTAAATCAAATTTCAACCAAAACAGTTGCATTTTGTACTGAAAAAATTTATTTCCTACCAAAAAGACGAGCTTTCAACAAAATAAATTAATTGTCTACCAAATCTGATAAATTTTCGACAATAAGGATTAATCTAATACCACAAACATCGAATTTAGAACGTAATTGATTGATTGTCAAGGAAATAGCTGAATTAAAGAAAAAGACAAATTTTGAAACAAAAATGGATAGGTATTTTCTCAGTTAAAATATTTTATATCGACAAAAAAAAAAAAAAAAAAAAAAAAAAAAAAAAAAAAAAACAAAGAAATACATTTTTTAACTAAAGTGGTGAATCTCCAACTGAATAAACAATTTTTAACAAACTAGTTCAACTTTCGAAAATTTATTGAATTTTATACCAAATTGTTGCATTTTCCAGCCGAAAACACGAATTTTCCAAAAAGAAGTTGTAGTTCCAAACCTGAAATCTGAATTTTTAACAAAAAAGTTAATTTTCAACCAGAAGGAATAAATTTTCAACTAGGCAGTTGCATTTTTAATAAAATACGAATTCTAACAATAAAGACAATAAAGATAAATTTCCACAACAATGAAGAAACCAATTTAAAAAAACTAAATTTGTAAACAAAAAACACGGGTTCTCAACAAAACGGTTGATACTAAAATAATATGTAAACTAATTAATCACGTTATCATACTATCAATAAAAAAAACTAATTGAATTATTGACTGAATTGACTGATAGATTACTCTCAACTCCCGATATAAGCATTCTTGCAAGCATGGCTTGGAATGGCCTTCAACCTTAATCAACCTTAATCGAGGGAATTCAGATGTCAGACAGGGCGCCTCTCCCCGATCCCGCAGCTCCCCTCACCAAGAAAAACTGCCGAGGACATCAATTATCAGAATAGTCTAAGCCGGGGGTTCTTAAATAAAAAGTTAAGTGTACTTAGTATCAGGGAATCTTGTGAATCGTAAATTTTTTGGTCAGGTGATATTCAAAAAGTACGTCAAACTATTTTGAAAACATTTTTCACTTCTCCCGTTTCACGTCACAGGTGATCATATGAAAAACTTGACCCCCCGCCCCCCCCAGGGCGACGTTACAAATAAGAATTCCTCCCTCCGCCATTTTAGAAGGCAGTTGAATTGTCAACCAAGATAGACGAATTTTTTCAGAGAACATTTGAATTTTCAACCAAGAAAGATGAATTTTAAGTCCAAAGGAACGAATTTTTTAAACAAAGATACGATTTTTCAGAAAAACTGTTTAATTATTGAAAAAGTATGACTCCCTGACGAAATTGATCAATTTTCAACCAAGAAAGATGAAGACTCCAGGAGGTGTTCAGAGTGAAGAAGAACGGAAGGTCTAGCGGGGGAATTATAACGGGGGTTAGAGATGAATTAGAGGAAGAATTTCATGGAGAGGGACAGGGAGAGGGTGGGTTTTGATGCGACGATGGGGTGGAAAAGGCGCTTTTACAGGAAAGGGGAGAGCTTTAAAAGGAAGTCGATGGATAGGATAATAAATAAGGAGGGGGATATTCTAAGGAATTGGATGGAGGATGGAGGCTGGGCGGTGGCGAATGGTATGGTAACAGAGGACGAAGAGGGAAAATACACATACGCAAGTAAGATAGGGGTATCGGTGATAGACTATGTAGTCATGAATATGCATGGGTGGGAGGAGACAGAGATATTTGCAGTAGAAGGGAGGGAAGAATCAGACCATCAACCATTAGAGTTGTGAATAAGGGCAGAGAGGGGCGGATGGCAAGTTGGGGAAGAAGTAAAGAAGAAAAGGAAGGAGTAAATAGAAATAAGGAAGGGGTATAGATTCAGGTGTAAGAAAAAAGAACAGGAATAGGAGAAAGATCTAGAAGAGGAATTGGGAAGTGTTAAGACAGAGGGGCACCTGTGGACGATAATGAATAGGTTTAGGTAGCATAGAGTGGGAATAAGCGAGGAGATAGGGAGTGAGGAGTGGAGGGAGTTTTTTAAATAATCATTTCAGGGCTCAGATTCGAGGAAGAGAGATGATGGCAGTAGAAGAACGAGGGAAGCAGATATGGAGGCGTGGATTGACCAGGAGATAGAGAAACAGATCAGTAAGTTGAGAAGGGGGGTGGGATTTCCAGGAGGGTGGAGAGAAGGGTTCATAGTGCCACTGTATAAGAAAGGAGATAGGGATGGACAGGAAAATTATAAAGGGATAACGCTTATGAATATGGCCTATAATGTATGTACGATGGTGGTGGCGGAGAGGCTGAGAAAAGATGTCGAGGGGATAGGAATATTGCCGGAGACGGAGGCGGGCTTCAGAGCGTGTAGGAAAGTACGCGTTTTTTGTGGATCTCGAAGGCGCGTTTCCTTCGGCGAATAGGGGAGGTTATGGGAGGCGATGGAGGTGAGGGAACTGGAAAAAGGTCTGATCAAGAGGGTGAGGGAGATATATGAAGAGACGAAAGATGAGGTAACAGCATAGGAGGGGATTTTGGAGGGCTTCGGGCTCGATAGGGATTTAAGGCAAAAGTGTCCACTTAGCCCAACGCTTTTTGCGATTTTAATCGCGGATATGGAAAGTAAGCTGGAGGCCGGAGTGGTAGGAAGAGTTAGGATAGGAGGGGTTAGAATTTGTTCAATCGCGTATACAGATGACATAGTGTTGTCGGCAAGAAGCAAGGAGGCCTCAAAGGGGAGGATGAAGAGATTGAGAAGATACCTGGATAGGAATAGGTTAGAGCTGAATGCGGAAAAGTCCAAGGTTATGATATTCAGAAAGGAAGGTGGAAGAGATGAGGGAGGGGAGTGGGAGTAAAAAAGGGAAAGGCGGTGCAGGAGGTGAAAAAGTTTGTGTACCTGGGCTTCTTGTTTCGGAATAATGGGGGAGTAGATGGTCATATAAGAGAGCGAGTGGGGAAGGTTGAGAAAGAAGTTATTCATAGATGATTTGGGAAGGAGAGTGAAATTGTTTGACTCACTAGTGATGAGTGTGCTATTGTGTGGAGTAGAAGTGTGGGGGTGGGAGGAAAGTGAAGAGGTAAATAAAATACAGGAGAGATATGTAAAGTGGACACAAAATAGTTTTATTTTCAACCAAACAGTTGCATTTTTATCCAAGAAAGATGAAATTCCTCTTAAGACAGACGAATTTTTAATTTAAAAAAATGATATGCTCCTTACTTTTGGGTGGGATTTGCTGGATGTACTAAGAAAGAGTGAGAAGGAATTATCTCATGAGATAGTAAGAGATTGGAGAGGTAGGGGAACCATAGGAGGGAGAGGAAAGGTGGCCATCTTTGTAAAGCAGGGATGTATGGTGGATAGGCTTCAAGGTAGGTGAAAGGTGGGTGTGATCGTAGGAGGGAATGAGATAGCGGATAGAAGAGTGATCTGGAGAGTACCAGAGGAGAGAGTGAGAGGATAAATGTCGAGAGAGGCGGAAAGGGGGAGTGAGGTGTTTATCTCGTAAGATAGAAAGAGATAGCAGGGTGGAAGAGTGATCTAGAGACTACAAGAGGAGGGAGTGAGAGAATTAATTCAAGGGAGGTGGAAAGAGGGATTGATATATCTTTCTCCTAAGATAGAAAGAGATAGCGAGTTGAGCGGGTGTTACAGATTTCTTTTTTCCCTAGAAAGAACTGAGTTAGGGGAGTTTTGATTTGTTGGTCGTGGGAGAGGGGAGAAGTTAGTCAGCGTATCGACTGAGAGGGCTGGTATGCCAGCTGTCTCAGCCGAAACGGGTAGGCTGGTATGCCAGCTAACCCGTTAGTGGAGGAAAGAAGGGGAGAAGTTAAGTGACCATTGAAAAACTTCGAATTGTGTGTTTTTCGAATTTTCTTTATTTATGTTTTATTCTTACCATGGTGAAATACAGATAAGCAATTTGGACAGTAAGGCGTCGGAGTTCGTTGCCGCACCCTCACAAGAGGTCGAAGGCGATGCGTCGTCTATTGTCTTCTGGCTGGCACCCAGCTGGAGGACTCTGGCGGTCGAGAGAGAGAGAGAGAGAGAGATCAGTTGTGCACGGCAATGGCTTGCGGTGGAAACCTAGGGCTGGCAACCAGCTTTAGGTACCTATGGCTGGCATCCAGCTGTAGGGTTCAAGTGAGAGGGTTCTGGCATCCAGCTCCCAAACACTTCTGTCGTTCTGGGCTCGTGCGCGCCCATTTAACGGGGAGGCTGTGTGGGCGTTGCGTGGGATTGGAGCGGAGAGGGTAGAAAATCATTGGTGGGAGATGCGCGCGTCGAGTTTCAAGGGCGCTCTACTCGCGACTCTCGCCTCTACTTGCCCTGCGCCTTGCTGACGTCACTGCTGACGTCACTTCATGGAGTACCTATTTCTCTCTCTTTCTAACTTGCGGGTCTAATTACTAGTTATTATAATTTAAAATGGTTGCCGTTTGAATGAATAA
>CAKNXH010059642.1:3468-17407 GCA_932178445.1 Andricus quercusramuli | reverse complement strand
TGAAAATTTACCTATTTCGTAAAAAAATTCACTTTTTGGTTGAATTTATTATTTTGGTGTTAAAAACAGAACTGAAATCTTTTCTGGATGAAAAATCAACTATTTTTTCGAAATTTTTTTATTTTTTTAACAATGCATCTGTTTTGAGAGAAATTTCATCTTTTTTCGATAAACATGCAACTGCTTGGTTGAAAATAAAACTATTTTATTAAAAAGTCATACTTTTGGTTAAATATTCGACTGTTTTGTTGGAAATTTAATTATTTCATAGAAAATTAACTTTTTGTTTAAAATTTATATTTTTGTATTGCAAAATGAACTGAAAGCTTTTCTGGATGAAAGCTCAACTTAAAAAAGAATTGTCCTTTTTTATTAAAAATTAATCTGCTTTAGTACAAATTTCATCTTTCTTGGATAAAAATTCAACTACTTGGTAGAGAATTCAAGTATTTCGTTGAAAATGCATCCCTTTTTGTTGACAAAATTCGTCTTTTCGAATGAAAAATTCAATTTTGTACGTAGAAACTTGTTTTTTGTTAAAAAAATCATATTTTGATTTGAAAAATCAACTGTAATTTTTTCTCGATGAAAATTCAACTATTGTGTAGAGAATTCAACAATTTTGTTAATATGTCATCCTTTTTGGGTAAGAATTCGTCTTTTTGGATTGAAAATTTAATTTTTTTCGTAGAAACTTATTTCTTGGTTGAAAATTCATATTTTTATCGTGAAAAGTCAACTAAAATCATTTTCAACCGAAAATTCAACTATTTCTTAAATTTATCTTTTTGATCTATAAATTCATCCGCTTTGGTATTTGAAAATTTATCTCTTTGGTTGAAAGTTTAACTATTTTGTTGAAAATTCATCTTTTCAAATTGAAAATTCAACTACTTGGATAAAAATTGAACAACATTATTAAAAATTTACTTTTTTTAAGATTGATTTTTTTTAGTTGAAAATTTTCCTTTTTTGGTTGAAAAAAATTATTTTCTCAGTTTAAAATTTCATTTTTGTTGGGTAAAAGTGTATCAGTTACGTGGAGAAATAATTTTTTGCTAAAGTCATATTTTTTGTTTGTGAATTCAGTTTTTGTAAGGAAAATTCGTCTTTTGGCATGAAGGTTCAACAATTTAGGTAAAATTTTCTTTCTTCTGTGGAAAATCTTTATTTGTTGAAAATTCATCTTTTTGGTTCGAAAAAACTTTTTTTTGCATAAATTTCATGTTTTTGATTGAAATATAAACTATGACAATTTACTCTTGGGAATTTATATTTTTAGGTTAAAAATTCAAGTATTCTGTTAAAAAGCCATATTTTATAGTAGAAAAGACATTTTTTGTTTCAAATAAATTAATAAATTTGACAATTTTAAATTTGTATCTGAAATAATGTTTTGTTCCTATAATCTTTTTCTTGGTTAAAAAATGGTTCCAAAAGTCAAGTCGAATCTTCGGAATTCAACTTGTTTGAATATTCGAATAAATCGAGTTAGCTTAAGAAAATGAAATCGATTTGATGTACATTTAAAATTTTTTCTATTTCGAAAAATCCAATTTTTCAAGCGTGTCTAAATTAGTATTGAAAATTTGAATATACGACTGCACACCTCTAGAACAAACGCATGCTAAATAAATGTGGTAACTTTCAGATTTAAAAGAAATTGTTTTTTTTTTTAATACAAAATTGAAAGTCAGACTATCTTAAAACATTTATTAGGAGGTGAAAATTGTATTTTTTCAAAATAATATGATTTCATGATGTTCATCTATGATCGATATAAGATATTTTCGTGAAATAATGAAAAAATTACAGATAATCAAATTGAGCCAAATTAAGTATGAATTAAAAATCTGTTCTAGTTCATTATTAAAATATAATAGAATAACATATATAGAATAGAGTTAATTTTGAAGCTTTTTTAAAGTTTTCCAATGAATTTCGAAAGAAAACTGAAAGTTATGGATTAGAAAAAATTCGCCAAACCGCCTGCGCCTCTGCCACCGAACTTCTTTATCATGTATTTGATTTTATTTTTAAGTACACAGTTTCGGTACAGTTTTTTTTTCATATACAGTGATCAGTCAGGGAATGGAATAAATAGAAAAGAGACAGTACACATATAAATCCGAATATCATAAAGCACGTTAAAATTCTATAACTTTTATACTTAAAATTTAAAAATATACTTTAGATATGTTTACATATAATTATATTATTATTATCATATTAATCTTTATGAATATTTTGTTAATTAGAAAAAGAAAACCTCAGACGTGAGAAAGTTACATTCATGTATCATTATCAATAATATCATAATCACTATAGTAATTATCATATAACTTTTTAATTATCAATATTATTATTATAACTATCATTACAGTTAGAGAAATGTAGGCCCAGGTTTTCTGGTCTGATGAGTTACCTCCTCTATGGCCTCTGTAAATGGAGCCTATAAATAAAGTAACAAATCATCCTCTTTTCATAAATTTTTTCATAAAAGTTCATAAAATACGCAACGCTTTTAGGAGAGTAGGGGTTCACTTTGAGCGTATCGCTAATGATACATGTAAAATTTCGTAGACAAACTATAGAAAAAGCGTTACATATGGTGGTGGGTCAAAATTGTCAGAAAAAAAACCGTTACGTATTTTTTGAAAGGCCTCGTATCAGAAATATAATTTATTGTAAATACTTTTCATACTAAGATGACTAGCCAGTAGCCATGTATTAGGTTTTTACATCTAAACAAATTTTAATATTCTTAAATTGTGTCTTACGTCCGAGCCAACTTATTCCACGACTGCGTCCATGACCACGTCCATGACCACCTCCGTGACCTCCATGACCTCCATGACCTTTAGCATCCATGATCTCTAAACAATTATTATGTTTGATTTATTTAATTCCCTGTGGAAATGTGCGCAATTTTGCCCACATAGTTCTTGGGCGCCAATTTGGCCCCCATTGGGCGTCCTACTTTAAATGTAATTAATAAATAATATATATTGCTTCTATATTAGGCCAGATGCACTCCGACCATAAACAAGCAATGAGATTCACTGCTCTGAATTTTTAATTATTAAAACTTTCATATTAAAAGCACCTATTTACGAGAAACCATACACGCAAAGTAGAAACATAGAAAATGGGGTATAGAAAGTCAAGGAGTCGGTTTGATTATTCATGAATGAGCGAAGCAGCATTCAGAGATTAAGCATATGTATATCCCAGATTGCTGTGGGTTAGAATGACAGTAGGAATCAGAAGATTATTTATCATAGCGTGCTACGCCCCAGTTGATAGGGATCCGAACAAGGTTGAAGACTCCTTCTGGAACAGTTTAAATGATACTATCAGTACTTGCGATCATGACGAAAGAATCATTATACTGGGAGACATGAATGGATGGGTCAGCGTCCAGCGTCAAAATGAAGATATAGAAAGGGTGCTAGGTAATTTTGGGGATCCATGAAAAATTGACAACGGGAGAAGATTAGTTAGCTTATGCTCAGGAAAGGGCTTGTTTAATACAAATACTTGGTTTAAGCATCAAATGATCCACATGTACTCCTAGTGTAGAGGAAATAGCGACACTATAATTGACTTTGTTATTACGGATGAAAGACTAAGAATGCTAGTAAAAGATACAAGAGTCATGAGGGGTTCTGAATGCAATACTGATCATTACTTTCTAGTTTCTAAAATAAATTTAGGTCAGGGATGGAGAAGAAAGAGAACCAATACAACGGAACAAACGCGAATCAAAATTGAAAATTTACAGAAACCGGAAGTGCGAATAGCTTTTCAGAATAAAATAAACGAACGCATAGATCAGGCAACTTGGATGATGCTAATAGATAATAAAAATAGAGAAGCCGCATCAGCCTTGTTTATAGATGTTATTGTTAGGAGTGCGACCGAAGTGTGTGGTACTGCGGCTGTAGGAAGAACGTCTAGTGATGAACGTTGCACATCACAGGTCTCAGCGATGAGGAGAGTAATAGGCTCAAAAACGATTACAGACACAAAAAGAAGAAATTTAAATAACTATAGTCAAGGAAAGTAAAGATAAACTTAGAACAGAAGAAGAGAGAAAAATACACAACGACTTTAAAAGCAGCAAGAAACTGTTACATAAATCTACAAAGGGAAGCCAAAGTACAGAGTTTGTCAGCATGAGAAATAGCAAGAGTGAAATGCTATATGATACAGACACGATACTAGACGCTTTGAGAAATTCTTTTACGGAATTATTAGGAGATGAAAATATAGGGCACCATTACTGCGATATAGAACTCGATGCGTTAGGAAATTCAATTGAGAGAATCTGTGTCACTAAGGTTAGGGATATAATTAAGAACTTGAAAAATGTTAAGGCAGCTGGTGTAGATAGTATTAACGCTGAAATGTTCAAATACGGTGGCGAGTAAATACTTAACAGGCTGTGCGAACTGACAAGTTTATGTACTGAGATGAGAGAAGTTCCAGATAATTGGAAAAAAGCGATTATCGTACCAATATACAAAGGAAAGGGAGACAAAAACAACTGCAAAACAAACTTACAAAAATTGCTTAAGCTCTGCATTTTTCATATATATTGTTTATAACAATGAGAAATATACGTACATTTATTTTTTAATGCTTGTACATGACCTCAAATCGGATTACAGACAAAAGTCACTTTATGAATATTCAAAATTATTACAAACTGTCAGACTCGTGTTTATAACAATGCAATGGAACTGCCGTTTCAATTGTTCATAATAATCGCTTAGTTGTTTAATTGTTAAATAACAACTTATTAATTCATTATAAACTCTCAATGAGTATTTTGCGAATCTGCATTTAATGTCAAGATAAACGCTTTTCTATTTATATAACATGAATAAAAATTAAACCAAGAACCAAGAATAAAAAACATCGTGTAGAAGAGAATGTGTATTCCCGAGTTAAAAAGCCATCTATTGAAATTTCTAAAACTTTTGTATACTTTACAACCAAATATTATTATTCGTCTCAACAAACAATTTTATTGGTTCAACAAAATATTACATTGGTGAAATTAGTTTATAGTACGAATAAAACAATTTTCTCATTGTATTGTATCTATTTTCTTTGTTTAGGTTTGTATACATTTTAAAATTACCCGCGTTTTCTCATAATCGCATATTGACCAATCAGAACATGGCGTGAAACAATGCCAGCGCCAGCAAGAACTAGCTAGGGAGGAAAACACTTGAATGTAGTCATTTGCAAAAATCCTCATTTAAAATAGGAAATTCAGTGCCGAATATGCGCCACGGTTCATGACAATCATCAAATTCCTAAATCCAACTTTGCTAAATCTCATAATTTGTTTTATCACACGATTTTTTCCGTTTCAGTTTAGAATATAGTATTAATATCTAATTGTATGTTTAATGTATAAAATTTATAATGGGTGCAACTGTAATATACATAAAACAGTGAGGTAGTGAGAAAATTATAACGGGGGTGAGGGATGGATTGAAGGAAGAAGTTCATGGAAAGGGATCAGGGTAGTGAAGATGGGAGGGGTAACGTGTAAGTTTGTGATAGTGTAAAACAGGGATGGGATGGGAAGGATTGAAGGAAGGTGGAAAAAATTGCTAGGCGAAAGAGAGGAGAGTATGGTGGTACTGGGAGGGGACTTTAATGCGAGGATGGGGATGGAAGGAGGCCTGTACAGGGAAGGAGAGAACTTCAAAAGGAAATAGAAGGATAAGATGATAAATGAGGAGGAGGAGATTCTAAGGGACTGGGTGGAGGATAGAGGCTGGGCGGTGGCGAATGGTATAGTAACAGGGGAATCCAGAGGGAGAATACACATACGTAAACAAGGTAGGGGTATCGGTGATAGATTATGTAGTCATGAATATGCAAGGGTAGAAGAAGACGGAGATATTCGCAGTAGACGAAAGGTTAGAATCAGACCATCAGCCATTAGGATTGTAAATAAGGGGGAGGGCGGCGGAAAGCAAGATGGGGAAGAAGTATCGATGGGGGAAAGGGTGAGCTGAACAAGGGAGGTGATAGAGAAGTATCAGGAGCAGTTAGGGAAGGTACGCTTAGAAGGGGAGTCGGTGAAAGAGATATGGGAAGATTTGAAAGAGAAAGTGAAAGGGTGTGTGCAGAAAAAGTTATTTAGAAAGAAGAAGAAATGGATGGTGAAGCCTTGGTGGGATGAGGAATGTAAAAAGATGAAAAGGAAGATGAAGAGGAAGTACAAGAAGTGGAAAGAGGGAACTGCGAAAAAGGAGGAGTATGTGAAAATGAGGAAGGAGTTTAGATTGATGTGTAAGAAAAATGAACAGGAAAAGTAGGTAGATCTTGGAGAGGAGTTGGAAAGTGTCAAAACAGCGGAGGAAGTGTAGGATATAATAACTAGGTTTAGGAAGCCTAGAGTGGGGATAAGCGAGAAGATAGGGAGTGAGGAGTGGAGGGAGTTTTTTATAGAAACGTTTCAGGGCTCAGATTCACGGAAGGGAGATGCTGGGAGTAGAAGAACGAGGGGGGTAGAGGAGGAGGAGTTGAATTACGAGGAGATAGAGAAACAGATAAAGAAGATGGTCAAAAGCAGCAGGGCTGGACGGAGTAGAGAATGAAGCGTGGCTGTTTTGTTGACAAGAAGTTAGGGAGGGGCTGAAGGTGGTAGTGAAGAAAGTATGGAGGGGGAAGGGATTCTCAGGAGGGTGGAGAGAGGGGTTCACAGTGCTTCTGTATACAACAGGAGATGGGTATAGGCAGAAAAATTATAGAGGGATTACGCTTATGAATACGGCGTACAAAGTATACGCGATGGTGAGGCGCAGGGGGGATTTAGGGCAGGGAGGAGCACTATCGCAATATCTACGTTCTGCAGCACCTGGTGAATAGAGAGTTAACGAAAAAGGGGGCGAAAGTGTACGCATTTTTTGTGGACCTCAAAGATGCGTTTCCTTCGGTAGATAGGTGGAGGTTGTGGGAGGCGATGGAGGAAGGGATATGGGAGGGGAATGGAAGTGGTAGGGAAAGGCGGTGCAGGAGGTGAAAGAGTGTGTACCTGGGCTACTTTTACCGGAGAAATGGGGGAATGGATGGTTACATAAAAGAGAGAGTAAGGAGGGCAAATGTGGTGATGAGGCAGGTATGGGGGTTGGATGAAGGGAGAAGGATACATGAAGAGAGGAGAAAGGTGTATGAGGTTGTGAAGAATAACGGCATGGAGAGAGAGAAGGCAGGAGGGGAGGAGAGAATAAGAGGGTCAAGGTTCAATACGAATTACGGGTGGATTATGCCAAGGGAGAGAGTGCAGTAGTTGTTTGAGAAGGGAGAGAAAGGGAGTCAGCACCTTATAGCGGGAATGAAGAGCGGGTGCAAGGAGGGTTATGATATGTTCTGGCTTCCTAAGGAGAAGAGAATGTGTGAATTGTGCGGGAAGGGGTATGCAAAGATGGGACACACTGGCTGGAGGATTGCAAGAGAGTGAAAGGAGTGACATTAGCATGGAGGTATCACTGCATTGAAGAGGGGACAAAAGGGCGGTTGCATGGATGAAGGGGGTGTTGGGTGAGATGGAGAAGAAGGGAAGGAAGGAGGAAGAAGAATGGAGGGGAAAAGATTGTAAACAGGAGAGGAAGTAAATATATATATATATATATATATATATATAAGTAACTGTAAATATTGTAAATAATTAGCAGATTAGTATTAGATAGTAATCGCTGAGGCAGAGGTTGCCAATGCAAGGCAAGGTGAAAGATAGGGACATGCGTGCGAGCGAAGCGAAGAAGGCATAGCGTTTAGTGCGAGTGGTCGTATAATTAAGGTAGCATTGAGGTGTGGATGGATGTTCGTTTGTAAGAAATAATTTTCACACAAATTCTATGAAATATGGAGGTTGTGAGCAAGGCAATTTTTCAGGGATTTGTTTTTTGATTTTGGCCCCACTTCCCCCACCCCTTTCTAGCATGCACCAAAAACTGCACACGAAATTAGGATCAAGTACTTTGCGGTGTGTTTGGTCGTAAATATTACTTTTGTGTAGTTTTATTGTCACATACCATTTTGAGTGGTCAATTTAAAAGTTTCATGTATTTTTTTATTAGTTATTAATTGCTTAAACAAGTTTCATTTTCTCAAACAATAATTTGTCAACAGTTCATCGCAAATTATCGGTACACTGAGTAACATAAACTATTTAGTTTAAATTAAAGATCATTCATGTTGATACTTTTTATTACTTACTCATAATATTTAAAACAATTTCCATTTGTTTAAATACTTTTTTAATGAAAACGAAAAAATATCCACTTCTTGAATGATTTAATTGAATCACTCAACCATTTGTGTTGATTTTCGGTTTGAATTAAATAGTTCTAGTTCGTCAGAGCAGGTTTAATTTTTTTAATACTAATTGTCATCAGAAAAGCACATAATGAAATTTGTTGAAAAATTTGCAAAAAACTACACTTTTCTGCATTATTCCACCTAAAAAATACATTTCAGCAATGGAAAATTATTTGAACAATTAACAATGAAGTAAATCAGTCTTGTTGATCTTTGATTTGAACTAATTAGTCCACGTTACTCAGAGAAGATGTACATTTTTGATAATACCAGATATACGAGAAGTCTATGGATCTTGTATAAAAATATGCAAAAAAAACTACATTTTCATGCCTTATTCCAGTCGAAAGTTGAATTTACACATTGAAAAATTGTTTAATAATAAAGTGAATCTACCGTACTGATTTTTTATTATATTTATTTATAGTTTATCTTTTTGTGATGGTACCGAAAATTTGTGAAAAAATGTGAAGAAATAATTGTTTAAACAATTAATAATTAATAAAAAATACATTAAATTATAATACATTTTAACTTTTTTTTTTAACCACCATAGTCTACACTAGTCCAGTGTCCGCGTAAAAAATGTCGATAGTTTACCTCATGAGTGTCGATAATGAAGAATAAACTATTTGTGAAAAGTAAGAAATGATTTTCATAATTTGAAAAATACAAACAAATATTTTGAATGAAAACTCATATCATGCAATCAAAAAGAAAAAGATAAAGTATCGCTATTTAGAAATTAAATTTTTGTGCCCATCAACATATTGTAAATTAAATGCAAAAAGTGCTTTTAAGTAAAATAATACACACAATCGTCATGTTAAAAGAGGAAACAAAATGTATCCTGAAACCATTTCATAAAAATCGCTTCATTAATAACAATAAGAATCTTAAATAACATATTAAGTATACCTTGAAATTTGAAGTATTTTTTGTATGCGTGAAATTCACCGGCAATATTCGAACCCGATCACAATATAATGACGAAATATTTCTTTATAAATAATGCTACTTACTAATAAGATAAAAGAATGATAGGGACAAAAACAGGAACACTTTCAAGCGCATTTGAACCCGATAATCTTTTCTCAGCCAAGTTCAAAATCACACTGTTAGTTTGCAGCCTCGCGCAGTCGGTGACCGACCACCCGTATTTTCCCGGGTCGATAAAATAAATTTTTTGGCGGCATTCTGTCGCCTGGCTACTTCCCGTTCTAGTGACGTAGCCAA
This sequence comes from Andricus quercusramuli, assembly GCA_932178445.1. NCBI lineage: Eukaryota > Metazoa > Arthropoda > Insecta > Hymenoptera > Cynipidae > Andricus > Andricus quercusramuli. The sequence continues at coordinate 7,822 of CAKNXH010059642.1, read as the reverse complement.
TAGTCGCGAAGATACAAAATATGTTTCAATATAAAATTTAAATAGCCAGTAGAGTTTTTATTTTTTAAATATAGTAATATACTCACTTCCAATGAAGGTTATTGAAAATAAGAGAGTAAAAAGTCTTTCGTTTTCAATTATTTAATAATGCCCTTATGCATCTAAATTTTGTTTGAGACTTTTTGAAAATTAGCAATATATTCATTAGGGGCTCATTAGCTCGAAACTTCGAGTTGAGCTAGGTTTTTTTCATTTCGAGTCAAGAAAAATTCCCATTTTGTTGATTAACTAGTTCTGTACTGCCACCCTTTCATTATTGATTAAATTTTATTTAATGATTACTTAAATAATGAATTTTTTACTTGCAATACATTCCTTTTATCAAAAATAAAAATAGACTTTCATTTATTTTTATACATGTTCATGTTGTACATGTTCACATGTTGCACATGTGGGTGCGCAGTACAGTTATGTGATACATAAGGCTGCGCACCCACATATAAATAAATATAAATAACTTCCAAAATTTTGTGTTTCAAATAAAATCACTAATCCTTAATTCTTCTCGGCTTCAAGTCCGTCAGTGCGTAGGGTAAGGAGGAGCAGCGCCGGCCAGTCAACAGTCAACAATTTTTTACAGTTAATAAGATGTGTAATTGATCCATTTTTTCATTTCGAGACCTACATTATTGCATATCATATTTCTATAAGTATTAATTACATGAATAAAAGAATGATTTGATCATTCAATTATTTCTAACAAGCTGTATTTCGTCGGCTTTGCCCCACACCTGAGGGCAAAGGCGACTGCGGCTTTTTATTAAAGCCAAAACATCTGAAGATGTCAAAATATGATGATACACGCCTTTAACGTAGAAAACTTGATATTTCTACCAGCGAATCTTCCATTCTTTCGTGGTGAAAACTGTTTTCTGCATAATTTTTCTTTTACAACGTCAATTTTCAAGATTGTAGTAACACTATCCGTATAATAAAATAGATTTATTTAATAAAAATTATAATTAAATTTGTTAAATAATAGTGTTGTTATAAGCAAAGTCGCCTTTGCCCCGCCGGTCAGCGCTGCCCCTCCTTTACCCTACATTTCTTTGGGACGGCATCTGTAACAAAGAAGTAACTCTCAGTGAGTATAATAAAAATATGAAATGTTATAATAACTGATTAAAAAAGAGGAAAATTTAAAAAATATATATATATAAGGCCTAACCTATGAGACTTTCTAAGTCGCAAATGAAGCGGTCTTGATAAGACTTTTCGAAGAGATCAATATATTATTTCTTGATATTGAATTTACTTAATTTGTGAACTCAAAAAATATTACCAAATAGGTATGTACCATAGAAAATTAAGAATTTATCATTTATCATTGTTTTTATTTGATAGGAAGTCCAATGCGGATTTATGCCAGAAAGGTCATGTGTGGGTCAGATATTTAGCTTGAGGTCAATCGCAGAAAAAAGTATCCTATTTATCAAATTTATGGGTAAGTGTCTAAGAATGGCCCTCTTCGACGAAGAAGGTGTAGATCTCGAAACAGTGAAGGTACGTGGGTTAGCTTTCGCAGATGACAAAATCGTTATGGCAGAATTAGTCCATGATTTGCAAAGAACGTTGGGAGAATTAAATACTAGTATGAAGAGCATGGATCTTAAGATTAACGTAAACAAAACAAAAATTATTATGTCTGAAAAAAGGAATGAGAAAATAGTATGCAACATTACCTTTTGGTAAAAACAAAAAAAAAGGATAATTCTTTCTTTTTTAAAAAGATTAAGAGACAAAACAACAGAAAAGTATTCATTATAAAGTTTTTGTTTGCTTCGAACAAGTTTTATAGGAAACAATATTACCTTCGGATTTCTATTTTTTGTTCCTTAAACAATATTGAACATTTTTCAATGTTATTGCGCTCATTTTAAAGATAAATTTCTGAAAAATCTCAGGTACTTATTAACAGTATTGCAACAATAATTTCTTGTAGAATTCATTCATAAAATTCATTTCTAAATTGTTGAATCGAATGACGCTATTAGTCAAATAATGTGTGATGGAATGTCAGAGAATTTTAGAGCCAATAAGGGGTGCTTTAAAATAGTGGCCCTAACATATACTTGTAAAACGACCCTTCAAGTATAAACTAAAATTTATGTTGAATATACCGCCCAAAGTAAATGGCGTCTCTCGTATAGCGCATGCGCCGTGACTGTCGCTCCTCTCGCGATTTTTCGTTTGTGAATAAGGTGTCGTGCATAAATTACGTAACGCAATTTTCCGACAATTTGCCCCCCCCCCCCCCCCATGTAACGATTTTTCCGACTTTTCCCTGTAGTTTTTCGCCATTATGTAACACTAAGCTAGACCCCCCCCCCCTCCAAAAAAAGTGTTACGTAATTTATGCACGACCCCTAAGTGGATTCTGATTTCAATTTATTGCAAGTTAAATGATTTTGATCACTAATAATTTTTTTGTTGTCTGTTTAGTTTCTCTAAAATGAATAAGTTTTAGTTTAATATTGAAGAACAAGTGAATAGTTTAAAGAGAACTGAAAAAGTGACCTTGGAAAAAGTTAGGTTAACTAAAGTGTATTTTCAGAAAAATTAAACAATTTCGAGGCATATAGTGTATCACCAAACATGACTTGATTCTAAGGAATATTTATGTTCATTTTCTTTTGCACAAATTAAAAATAATATAAAATGTTGAAAACCTATAGCTTTAGGTAGCTGGTTAGTATGGTTATATGTAATTTGATGTGTATCGCTTGTACAATTTCCACACTTCTCGTATTTTTTCGATGTATTTAATCGTTTATTATTCGATTTCAATAAAATTCTGTTCACTATGTAAAATCAGTTTTTAAATTTATTTTGTAAAAACTATTCTGGCGAAAGTTTCAGACAAGAATTTCATTCCTAACCAATCCGAAGTCATCCGAATCAATCCAGAATCTGTATCCGACCCAATCCGAGTTAATCCCAAAAAGTTCTACATTTTGTTTGATCGAAATCGATTAAAAATTAATCCAATTCAATCCGAATCAATCTGAACCAAATTTTCAATCCGATTGAATCCGAACTCGGATTGACCTAAACCGATTTTCAATCCGCATGAATCCAATTCAATTCGAACTCGCATTCATTCGGATTGAGAATCGGTTTAGGTCAATCCGCCCAGTGGACACACTTGTCACAAAGTTCTCCTAAAGATGTTTTTTTAGGAACGTTCTTAGGATTTAAAAAAAAATGTTCGGTTCGGAAAGGGTTCGGATACAGATTTCGGATTGAATTCCTATCTGATACTTTCGCCAGGGTAGGATTCGATTTAGGCTTTAATTAAGTATTAAAACAGTTCACGCAACAAAACGATTGCACTTCAGTTTGATCTACCATTCTAATAAAATAAGGTCGATTTGTGGATTGAAATCAAGGAATTCATGGAATTGAAGGAATTCATGGAATTCATAGAATTCATGGAATTCATAGAATTCACGAAATTCATAGCATTCGCGGAAGTCATAAAATTCACGAAATTCATGGAATTCATAGAAAACACGGAATTCGCGGAATTCATGTAATTGAAGGAATTCAAGATGGAATTCATAGTATTCGCAGAATTCAAGGAAATAACGAATTCATGGAATTTAAGGAATTCATGGAATTCATGGAATTCAAGGAATTCATGGACTTCAAAGAATTCATGGAATTCATGGAATTCAAGAAATTCGTTAAATTCATGGAATTCAAGGAATTAATAGGACTCAAGGAATTCATCGAATTCATAGAATTCACGGAATTCATAGAAAACGCGGAATTCGCGGAATTCATGTAATTGAAGGAATTCAAGATGGAATTCATAGAATTCGCAGAATTCTAGGAAATAACGAATTCATGGAATTCATGGAGTGTGGTGAGCTCACACTTGTAGTTACTTACTACAAGAAACTATCCACCTAGAAACACTACCCGAATCGGGTAGTGTCACGCCTACCCCTAGAGGCTCGCCGAAAGGGAAACGGCTTAATGGTATGAAAAAAAAAAATAGGACTCAAGGAATTCATGGAATTCAAGGAATTCATGGAATTCAAGGAATTCATGGAACACAAGGACTTCATGGAATTCAAGGAATTAATGGGATTCAAGGAATTCATTGAATTCAAGGAATTAATGGAATTCGAAGAATTCATTGAATTCAAGGAATTAATGGAATTCGAATAATTCATTGAATTCGAGGAATTAATGGAATTCGAAGAATTCATGGAATTCATAGAATTCACGAAATTCATAGCATTCACGAAAGTTATAGGATTCACGAAATTCATGGAATTCATAGAAA
>CAKNXH010059637.1:0-32654 GCA_932178445.1 Andricus quercusramuli | reverse complement strand
CCACTTTTCAAACGTTTCATGTGGGGCGGAAAGGCACCCCTGTGACTAGCCACAGAAATAATTTAGGTCACACACGACCCCCTTTCCAACGTGTCAGTTGGGGCGGGAAGGCACCCCTGTGACTGGCCATAGAATTAACTTGGGTTACACACGACCCCCTTTTCAACGTCTCATGAGGGGGGGGCACCTCTATGACTGGCCACAGAAATAATTTGGGTGACACACGACCCCCTTTCCAACGTGTCATGTGGGGTTGGAAGGCACCCCTGTGACCAGCCTCAGAAATAATTCAGGTCACACGTGACCCCCTTTCCAACGTTTCATGGGGGGGGCACTCCTATGACTGGCCACAGAAATAATTTAGGTCTCACACGACTCCCTTTCCAACGTGTCATGGGGCGCGGGAAGGCACCCCTATGACTGGCCACAGAAATAATTTAGGTCACACACGATCCTTTTTCCAATGTGTCAGGTGGGGCGGGAAGGTACCCCTGTGACTGGTCACAGAAATAACTTAGGTTACACACGACACCCTTTCCAATGTCTCACGGGGGGCACCCCTATTACTGGCCACAGAGATAATTCAGGTTACACACGAGCCCCTTTCCTAGGTGTCATGGGGTGCAGGAAGGGGGTGACTGGTCACAGAAATAACGTAGGACGCATACCATTTAATTTTCATACAATTTAAGTCGCACCGCTGAACACTTTGTAGTATTTCTGTGTTTTTTCATATTTATTGTCTATTTTCTCGAAAACCATCATTCGTAGGGTAAAGACATTCTCAACATAAATTATGTATTTTTAAAAGATCTACAACGTTTGTTTAGAAGTTTTTTTGTAAATTTTGCTTATTTACTGAAATAAACGGAAAAACATGAAATTTTTATAGTTTTGTGGGGTTTTGACCTTGAAAATGAAATTTTCTGGTATTTTCACTATCATATTCGTGATCAGCGTGTCAAGATACATAGGTATACGGAGTTTCAAATTAATCGGAGGTAAGCGCTTTTCGGAACTTTATCCGAAAATGTTCCTAGACGAATTATTGCAAATTGATACATTAAACATTGCAGTCAAATCTCACTTTTGAAACTTTGAAAATGTTAAAATTTGCTAAGTTTTCAATGTTCAGTTTAAAAGTCATCAAAAATCTAATCTGATGCCAGATATGATTGGTATAGGACAGTGAGGGGTAACTCGCTTAGCGCAGTGGTAGGCGTATACTTAGCAAGTCAGCGGGTGAGAGTTGGGCGATGACCCGCGAAACACATCTTCATGCAAAAGAAAAGATCAGTAACCAAATATTTTTTGCACTGGACTGGCTTACGGACAAATGGCCATTTTACGGACTGCGCAAGGGTTTTCTATGAAACCTTAAAAAAATTCTCTACAAACAGGGTTGTGAAGTGACCTCGGAAGTGACGCGTCGCTCGAGATTTTCTACGTAAATTACCTAAATGAAGTAATTTACGTAGGAAACTTTAGAAAACTGGTAAATTACATGGCAAAGATGGCGGTTGTCTGTTTTTAACTTTCGAGTTTCCTGGAACGTGACATAACCTCTCCCAAACCTTAGTTAATTGAAGAATTCTAGTTATTAAATAATTGAGCGATTAAAATGATGAGAAAGAAGATGAAGTATTGACGAACAGTATGGTTATAAAGGCCTTCCAGATCAGAGGTACGTGAATAGACTTGAATTATTAATTTTTGCAATTATATTATGATATTCATCTTGCCTTATTTTTGGAAATTTGAAATAATTGTTGCACGACTGGCAAGCACATGTCCACAGTCCACACGTAGAGGTTATGTACTTTTGTCAGACTGGCATCGAAATATTCGCAAGTTCCACAACCACGTAATTTACATCATGTAGAAAACTTCGGACGTAAATCAGGTGGTAAATTACTGTAGAAAACAACGTTAGTTACCCGGACTAAATTGCGTACCCAATTCTGTCTACAAATGGGAGCACGATAAACATGAAAACTGACAAATACGACAGGGTTGCAGAAATAGTAATTAGTATTGACAATGAAATAATTAATGTTCAACTATCAATTCATGTTTTTAAAATCAGGAATTAAAATTTAATTTCGGATTAAAATTTTTCTAATTGAGAATTAAAGTTTAATTTCTGATTAAAATTTTTCCAATTCAGAATTAAAAGTTAATTTCTAATTAAAATTTTTCAAATTGAGAATTAAAATTTAAATTCTAATTAAAGTTTGTCTAAATGAGAATTAGAATTTAATTCCTACTTAAAATTTTTTTAATTGAAAATTGAAATTTAATTTCTAATTAAATTTATTCTAATTGACAATTAAAATTTAATTTTTAATTGTAATTGTTCAAATTGACGATTAAGACTCAATTTAACTATTTTTAATTAAAATTTTAATACAATCGTCTGTTGTCAAATAATTAAATAATTAATTTATTTGTCACCAACTAAAATGTTGTGTGGGAATCAAGAAAAAGTTAAATTTCGTGTGGAATGCAATAATTGCTTCTTCATACAGGGAGGTTTGTAATGACCTAAATTTTCAAATATACTTTTTTGACATATTTTGATATAATTCGACCCCAGTGTCACGTCCTGTGACGTAATATAACTATATTGTTTATACTTATATATTTGATGATCGTAATATTTATACTTATAATTTATATTATTAATTCTGATAGAAAAGGATAATGTATTTATGAAAATGCACAAACTACGGGCATATGCATTTTTATCCATCATGATAAAATCAATATTCTGAACTACGCAGTACTTACCAGACAGTTTGGAAATCTTAACTTTTCTATATATCGTTAAAATACAATGAATTCTCGCCCTACGAATCTCCAAACGCAACTCATAAAAATCAGCCACGAAACATGAAAGAGGGTGGCACAATGAGCAGTTCCTTAGACTCAAGAAATGACACCCCCGTGTACTACGCCATCAGATGTAGACATCTGGATATAATGACTTGATACAATGACTTCTTGCATACAAAAATACGAATGCAACTCATAAAAATCATCCACGAAACATTAAAGAGGGTGGCGCAATTACCAGTTCCTTGGGCTCAAGAAGCAACACCTCGTGTACTACGCCTTCAGGTATAGACGCCTGTATATCAATTGATTTCAATCGTTACGTCCCCTCGCCGTCAAGTTTTTGGTTGTGACTACAGTGCAATCTGACGCATATAAACCCAGGATGAGAATTAGAACATCAGTCTATCTCCAAATTTAAAATCGGGCGGAAGCTCTGCTCAAAAGTACATCGGAAAATCAGTCGATCTTCAAAATTCATATTGGGCGGAAGCTCTGCTTAAAACTCTAATTCATCTTCAAATTCAAAATCGGCCAGAAGCTCTGCCCCAGAGCACATTCTCGAATAAATATTAAATACAGATAGGCTCCGGTTATTTGGAAACCTACTAACCTACTCACCAACAAGTCTCACTCAGAGATGCAGTGCAGGTCATTCCATTATTCGACGGAACAAATAACGTCCCTCTTAGTCATTTTGTGGAAGCATGCGAAGAAGCAAGGTTAATGCTACCAGGTATAGAAGTGGAAGCAAACCTAGTCAAACTGCTTAGAAGTAAACTTGCGGGGGAGGCTCGAAAATACGTATATTAGTCCAGGCATCTGGTAGTGTTGTTCCCCAAAGATTCCTAGAAGAAATGTTTTTAATGAGAAAGTTTCGTTGAGGGGTCCTTCTCAACATATCAAAAATGCTAGAACAGATCAGTTGCCAAACCGGTTTTTTTTTCGAAAACATTTCAAAAATTTACTTTTGCGTGGACGGATAATTCCCATTGAATTGTAGAGCAAAATGTTCAACAGAAAAAAGAAAGAGGACAAAATTATAAGAAAATTTTGCAAAAAAATAATCCGCTATCTTCCATGGGTTTCGAGTTAGGATATATTGAAAAAACTCCACTTTTTTGGATTTTCAGCGAAAAATCACTTGTTTTCAAAAAAACGGTGTACCTTTTCACCTGATTACTACACGGAAAAGTGTGCCACAGGTGAGTGAAAGTAGACTCAATTTCCTGTGATTTCAAAAAAAAAAAAAAAAAAACAATGTCCTGCCTATAATAGGTCATAAGTTATGACCCCTCAAAGTTGGCCATTTTTGCCTGTTTTTACGGGCAACAAGGTGGAGTTCAGTTTTTTCAAAATAAATCAAGTCAGGTTTAGTTTACATTAGCGATGCCAAATCATCAAATAGAGTCTATAAAATTCTGCGTAGATCTAAAGAAGAGTCTTTTCGACCTATTATTTTGGGAATTGCAATGTTCCAAAAATTTCATTTGTTTTTTAATTTTTGACTAAAAACGAGAAGGTTGTGTGTTTTTTCTAAATACCTCGTTTCATGTGCATCCTACGACAAAGTTTATAAAAAACAAATGAAAGTGTAGTCAATTTAGCGTAATTTAAGAAAAAAGACTGCCCTAGCTCTAATAGCTCACGAGATATGACCTTGGAAAGTGCACTCTTCCAGCATAAAGGCACCTGAGCGTACCGTAAAGTAGAACTACGCTCATATTTCGAAGTTTTTGTCCCAAATAAGTGTATACATATCATTTATCATGTATAAAAGGTATTTCGTATTTGTATTTTGTATTTATTCATGTAAAGTCCCTAGGGCTAAATAGCCCTATAAGGAACAGGTAATACATATTACAATTAAAATGTGACGGCGATCGATTTGACGATTGAAATCAATAATAGGTATTAACAAAGGTAAAAAACTAAACTAGAATACAAAAAAAATTAGATCTAGGCTACCAACAGAAGAATACTGTAAATATACATACGCAGATATACATACTTAAAAGTAAATACGCACTCATACACACACTAATATATATATATTAATTATGACTTTAAGTGTTACCAATGTGTGATTTCAAGGGTAGGATTTGATATGTTAAATAAGTAACTAAAAAGGAGTTTTCTAAAATGAAATTGTGAAGGTGCATTTCTAATGGTTATAGGTAGTTTGTTCCAAAGGCGAGCACCACGAATAATAAAGGACCTTTGCATTTTACACGTGCGGTGTGGCTGAATTTTTAATAGTTTTCCTTTCACGGAGTTTGGAATGTGTGGGTTGATTTTTGTCAATGAAATGGAAGAGGTTGAGAAGATAGTGCGGAGCTTCATTACTGAATAGGCTATAAAGTAAATTACCCATAAAAAATTGTCTTCTTTTTGCGACGTTAAGCAGTCCTGCTCTTTCTCTATACTGAGTAATATGTTCACTTTCAGGTTTCAATTTGGACAGAGAAGAGTAAAGTTCAAGTATAATTAAATGAAGAAGTGTCTGAAATACATTAACCAACAAAATCCAGTTCACATGATTACAATTGAAAACAGGGAAAAAGGCACATATAAAGGTAAAAATTAAAATTAAAAAAGCAATGAGCATTATAAAGTTAACATGACAATTTTTCAAAATATTCATTGAAAATGTAAAATGGTTAGATTTACGTTGCAAATTACTTGATGGAACACTAGCGCATAGAGAAAAATAGTAGAAATAGAAATAACATGATCAATAGCCAACAGAGCCCAAATTAAGTAATTACGAGTAGGGTTAGATAGAGTCCAAAAGTTTCTGAAGTGACAGTATAGATATAAATCTAAAAGAAACTTCAGTGGTACTGAAGCATGAAAATTTAAGTATACAGTAGAAGTATAAATCTCCGAATTAGGCCGGGTAACAATCAAACGTGCTGTCGATACAATGATAGATCTTTCAAATGAAAAATGAAACTCCATATAGTCAGGATTACTTTGACTTAACAGGTATTTTTGCAGAACAAAATAAATCCAATTAGTACAGTTAGAATAACTGAGAAACTTTTGTGTTATCAAATAAAAATTTTCAAATGAAAAAATTATTATGTATGCTAGATGCGTTGAAAATAGGTGTCATTGACAAGTTATATTATATTTACCGACATATAAATATAGGATGATACTAAGAGGCAGTAGTTGCTATTTAAGTCCCTCAACGGCTTGCAGGTTAGCCAGGTAAATTCGTGGAGATCCATCCTCTCTGCGACAACAAATTTTTCCTCCAGCAATCCACAGATATTTGACTATTTTGTCTCTTCTGAGACCCAGGGCAATGGCGTAGATCTTCCTATTCAAAGGTGACAGGGCCTCACGTAGATAAACAGGGTGTTTAGCATTGCTCGACCACCCGAAGTTTTCAGTGGTGAAGTCTCTAAAAACCTTACGTCTCTCAATGAATTTATCTCGCAGTTGTTGATTGTTGAGCTTCGTGACAATGATGGGCGGGTTGGAGGATTTTGTAAGTGCAGGTGCCTTTATGATTCTGTACATTTTGACCACATCTTCCCTCTTAAAGGGAACGTCAAGAGCCCTAGCTATTGAATCCATGTTTGCAAAAAGGTCTTCATTGGGTTTCATAGGGAAATTATGAATTTCCAAAGTCGTTTGAAGGGTCGCTTGCCTACTTACGTTGTGCGCATGCTCCAGAGTAGCCACTTTTGATTTCAAATCATTGGCATCCTTTTTTATTTTTGTAATGTCTTCCTTTCCCATTTCTGAGCCAGCTTCGAGTGAAGAGATTCGGTTCGAGTTCTCAACAATGTCTGCTTTGATCATTTGAATCGAAGTTAAAAGATCGTTATTAAATGCTTGCTGCTTGTTTTCAAATTCTATGATCCTGGAAAGGATTTCCTGAGATTGCGCAAGCGCATCCTTTTGTCCTTCCAAGACAGCATGTTTGATCATGGCAGCGAGATCAGGCAGGTTGGGAGTAGCCGTTGCTGCTGAGGGGGCAGGAGCGTGAGGAGAAGACGTACCGCCTGTGTTGCCAATATTAGATGCTGGTCCATCTACTGCCGTAGAGATTTCGCTGGTGTTTTGTCCTTGTAACAATCGGTGATTGTTCTTTAGCGTTTACTTTGCCCGCTAGAGGCAGCACCTCCTGGACGATAGAAATAGCGCGAACTGTTTGAATATAAAATTATAAATGATTCAATGACTATACATATTTAATAATCAAATTATTAAATAAATCGAATTCGGGTTTTAAAATGAATAAAAAAGAGGGAGACTTGGTATTATAGGAAGCGAACCGACTATGTAGGTTAAGGAATTTCGCAACTTGTATATTGACTTGATTTAATATTTTGTACGTGTTTTTAGGAATGCTGTTTATTTCAGGTTTGCTTTAAGTTAAATTGAGAGTGAAATGAAAATGAGAGAACGTGGTTTATCTTCAATTTTCAAAGGCAGTTAACTGAAAGGGGTTGGTTATGATGATGATGTATAACTTCAAGATATTATTTGAAATGATTAAATGAATGAAAGGAATATTGTTCAAAAACTTTGAGCCAGAATTTAAGTATAAAATCTGTATATGGGATACGCAAAAGAACCAATGAATTTATGTTAGAATAATTTATTTGACAAATTGTAAGTGAAACGTGAAATGAGATTTCAACGCATATTACGAAAACGTGCCTAATGATATTTACTCGGGAAGTAAGTTGGGTTGAGCTTGCATCATCATCTAACGTGGGAATTAAATCATTTTTGGTTAATACGGGGGAGTAAACTCAGATTATGATTGGCTGAATGTATGTGAGTGATTAGGAGTAGGATTGCGCGAGAGAGGTATGGATCGCTGCGCGATCTTAGAGCCCAAAAACAACGTCGATTTCAGAGATCAGATTCTTATTCGCTCGCGACGCGAAATCTATGTCTCTGATATCTATCTCTATTTGTATAGACATTGGACTTAGAAAAATGTCAGTGAATAAATCTTGAATATATGCTTACTTACATTCAAAGTTAATTTTTGGTGTTTTATTGTGTATAACCCTACTTAACATTTAAACTTGGATGCATTTCTTAATTTATAAATTTAAATTAATTTCATTTTTCGCGCCAAAAGAATAGTCGGGACGTTACAGGACAAATTTTTCTGGTGTCAGAAGTGGGATTCCACAAACACGTCGCGGTGGAATCCCAATTTAAAAAAAATATTTTGGTTTTACAGTGAAAGAAACTTGTGAAGGATACTAAGCGAAAGCGCGAGCCAAAAGTGACAGTGACTAAAAAATAATAAAGTGAACAGAAAACAAAAACAAAAATTTTTCCAAGGGCCCTATTAAGTGCAAGTGTTTGAATAAAATAAAATTAAATATATTTTTTATACATATATTTCTTGGCCTGGGAATTAAGTCAAAAATATTTGGAATATAATTGGATTCAGGACGCCGAGGGATTTCGGGTGGAAATCGGACCTAGCCCGAAAGAAGAAGAAGAATAGGGATTCAAGGGATCAGCGAGGGATTTCGGGTGGAAATCGGACGTAGCCCGAAAAGAAGAGTAATTAGGTACGGTTCGACGGAATATAAAAGGATGAATTGGATGAGCAATAGCCGCGAGTACCTCCTCTACGGTTTTTGCCGTGGTTTTTAAACCGAGAGGCTAGTGTTACCACTAATTACCAAGGACTTGCAGACGGTGGTTGAAGAGACCACGAGATATTACCTCGCGATCACCGCAGGCTGAGTAAGAAGAAGGACCAAGGATCGACCAGAAAATAAATTTGGATTAGCAGAGAACTGAAGAGGCTAGCTCGTGAAACAATTTTATCTTATTTATAAAATTAGTGTATGTGTATGTATGTGTATAAGTGATATAAAATTTTAAAATTATCTAGTGCCGAAATAAATTTAGTTAGCTAGCCATCTCTTCAAGAACTTCAAAAGGTGAGTCGGTTCGCAAGTTTAGTTTCATTTTAAACCAGTCTCTCTCTGTGATTTTTTTGCGCGAATATTTTGTTTAAATTTTATATAGGCGTTAAGTGGGTTCGCTGTATTCAAAAAAATAATAAAATAAATATTTTTATTATCCGAAAATGGCTGATTCAAACCAAATCGCGAATAATGATAATGGGAATAATAATGAGGTTAACAATGATGGTAGCGAAAATCTTGAACTAGAGTCGAACAGATCAAATTCATTGCCTGTTCAACTTGACTCGAGTGCGAACATGAATGTGGGAGATAACTCCCTCATAACAGCAGGTGGTTCAGTACCTCCCGCTACATCTACCCCGGCACATGTGATGCAGTCTCCTATTTTGCTTGGGGGAATGCAAAGTTTGACGCACGAAATGTAGACGATTGATTTAAAAAAAGTTGTTAGAGGATCTTCACAGGCCTATATGTCAGGAAGTTTCCTACCCGGTGCAAACTTAGATGCGTCGGGATTGTTTACTTTACCAGCACCTGAACCCCAATATCCGATTCCGTTTAAGGCTGCTTTAGAGTTCCTCCCAAAGTTTTTTGACGGAAAAAATATTCCAGTAAGCCGATTTATCAGGGATTGTATTTACGCCCGAAATTCAATTTCAAGTAAAGATAGACAACACTTTTTCTTAATAATCAGATCTAGAATATCTGGAAGCGCTTATAATGCATTATTAGACAGAGAAATATATACTCTAGAAGAGTTATTGAAACATTTAAAAAACATATTTACAGAGCATAGAAATCTTAGTCAGCTCAACTCTCTTTTAGCCACAGTAGCACAGAGATTTAACGAGACAGTTCAGGATTACGGTGACCGGGTTAGTGATTTATTAAAAAATATCATTGAAATTATTGAGGAGAAAAATGGGGCCGAAAGTGCTAATTACATGATAAGATCAGCAAAGGACACCGCATGCGAAAATTTTATAATGGGATTAAATCCGCGAATGGTGTTGAGGGTAAGAATGGAAAGACCGAGATCTCTTCAAGATGCCATTATGGCAGCTAGATCGGCTCAATTGGAGATTAAATACGCGAAAGATCTTTTTAAAAATAGAGAAAGTGAGCAGGGCGAAAAAATTGAAGGGGTAACATCGAATAGAGGGAAGTCATACCAAGGCAATAGATTTAGGCCATACAGAGGGAATGCAAGGGCATATGCAGTAGGGATCGGGAGAGAAAATACTAATGATGGGTTGAAAATGAGTACGCAAGGATTACGGGGTAGAGGCAGAGGGGGTGGAGCTGCTGGACGGGGAGGAGAGAGAGGCGGGCGGCCAGGGGCTCCTTCACAAGTGATTTGTCGTCGTTGTGGCGTGCTGGGTCACTTTGAGAGGGGTTGCGCCATGCCTGCCCCTCAAACTTCCATAATTTGTCGGAAGTGCACCAAGACAGGGCATATGGTGAGAGATTGCCCGAATGACAGTTCCCCTCCCCTCTGCTCTCGATGTCAGCAACCGGGACATTTTGCACGGGAGTGTACTAAACAATATGGTCAGGAAAAGGAAGGAAAATTTTGTAAATATTGTAAGGCGAATGATCATTTAATAAATGAATGTGAAAAACTGGCAAGAAGGGTAGATGAAAACAGGCAGAATAAGAAGAGCTCTTTAAACGAATAATAAGTTCGTTGGATTGGTGTGACGACGAACTTTCTTTAGAAATTACGCCCAGTAGGCGTATTTTTATGATATGGGACCCGGAACGAATGACAAAATCCCCAAAGGTTGAATTGTTTGCAGAAGAATTGATAGATGGAAAAGGAACTTTTTTAATAGACACTGGTGCTGAATTAAGTATAATTCACAAAGGAAAAATAAAAGATTCAGTTAAAATTAATGAAAGACCCAGATCTATTTTGAGTGGAATAGGAGGAAAATCAGTAATTACATTGGGGGAGGTAATTTTAACTATCAAAGATAATTCATATTCTTTCCAAGTAGTCCCCGATAAGCTTCCGTTGCCAGGAGATGGAATTCTTGGAATGCCATTTCTTAAAAATACATCGATACATCTGAAAGAAAAAGGAATAGAACATTCATTAGGTACTTTCCCTTTTGCACCGGAAAATTTAAATGTAGAAATTAGTATTCAAGCAAGGACAAAGCAATTGGTAAAAATATCAGTTACAAATCCAGAGATAAAAGAGGGCTATTTACCCTTAATAGATTTGGGTCCAGGGATATTTTTAGGGGAGGTTTTAGTCACAGTAAAAGAAAATTATATTACTTTATATCGCATAAATACAACCACCCGAGATGTTTTTCCTACCTTACCCCCTTTGACCCTAGAGGAATTTGATTTTCCAAATATATTATCAGAAAAGAGTAGAAAGAGACAGATTTTAAAAATATCCACCTCCGTGGATGATCGATTCATTCGGTTAATAGATGCTCTAGATTTGTCAGAAATGAATAAAGAGGAAAGAGGGACTTTGCTTTCTATAATAAACAAACATTCTCATCAATTTTACTTAAACGGTGATAAATTGGGATCAACTAGTGTTCTTAAACACCGTGTAAATTTGACCGATGAAATACCAGTTACAAAAAAAGGATATAGGTATCCACCGATACATAAAGAGGTTATAAGTAAGGAAACTAGTGAGTTGCTTGAAAATAAAACAATTTCACCTTCAGACTCACCTTATAATTCACCCGCTTGGGTGGTGCCAAGAAAACCCGATTCGCAAGGAAATAAAAGATGGCGTATGGTAATAGATTACAGGGGTTTAAATGAAAAAAACCGTAGGGGATGCATATCCACTTCCAAATATAACTGATATTTTAGATCAGCTAGGGGGTGCAAAATATTTTACAGTTTTGGACCTTGCAGCTGGTTTTCACCAGATAGAGGTTGAGCCAAGTGACCGGCATAAGACAGCTTTTTCCACCCCCTTTGGCCATTATGAATTTAATAGAATGCCCTTTGGGATGAAGAATGCGCCTGCGACCTTTCAGAGATTGATGGATAGGGTTCTATCGGGATTGCAGGGTATTGAGTTGTTTGTACATATGGATGATATAGTAATATATGCGAAATCTTTGAAAGAACATAATGAAAAACTTGAAAAATTATTGGGACGTTTGAAAACGGCGAATCTTGTCTTGCAGCCTGAAAAGTGCAAATTTTTGCGTAAAGAAATAGGTTATTTGGGACATATTATTACTCAGGAAGGAGTGAAACCTGATCCCATAAAGTTGACAGCTGTTATGCATTTTCCTCAGCCGAAATGTCGTAAAAATGTTAAGCAATTCTTGGGGCTTGCAGGATATTATAGGCGTTTTGTGCCTGGACTTGCCCTGATAGCAAAACCTCTTAATAATTTCTTAAAAAAAGATGTTACTTTTAAATGGACGCAGGAAGCGCAAATAGCTTTCGATGAATTAAAACGCATTCTTTGTACCGAACCTTTATTGCAGTATCCGGATTTTAGTAAACCATTTATAATAACTGTGGATGCATCCGATTTCGCCATGGGGGCTGTATTGAGCCAAGGCCCAATAGGTAAAGATTTGCCAATTGCGTATGCGTCTCGTGCGTTGCAGGGGGCTCAGTTAAGGTACAATGTCACTGAAAAGGAGTTACTCGCTGTAATTTTTGCTGTTGTACAATTTCGACCCTCTATTTATGGGAGAAAATTTATTTTGGTTACCGATCATCGTCCTTTAGTATGGTTGCATCAACTGAATGACCCTACCTTAGGTTCAAAATTAGCAAGATGAAAAGTGAAATTGCGAGAATATGAATTTGATGTTATTCATAAGCCAGGGCGAGTGAACTCCAATGCAGATACATTGTCGAGGAATCCTGTAGAGGAATTAGGACAGAATACTGAAGAGGACTTTGATTCAGATGCCTCTGAGGTGAATGATCAGGGAGCTGGGAAAGTGCACGTTCTTTTGCGCCCTGCGATTTCACCAATAGAGGATGAGGTCTGGTATCATGAACTTCCTGTAGAGAGATTATTTATGACTTCTTATGAGAAGGGTGGTATAAATTCCACAGTCGATTTGAAGTTTGGTGAAATTGTTATTGGAGGTGGTATAAATTCCACGGTCGATTTGAATTTTGGCGAAATTGTTGTTCAGGGTGGTATGAATTCCATGGTTGATTCGAATTTTGACGAAATTGTTGTTCAAGGTGGTATAAATTCCACGGTTGATTCGAATTTAAGTGAAGTTTTTGTTGAGGGTGGTATAGATTCCACGGTTTGTATGAGCATTAATGAGAGTATTCAAACATGTGGTATTAATTCCACGAGATACTCGGACATTAGTGAGAATGTCAGTGAGGTTGAAAAGGATCTTGGGGAAGCGGGCTACCAAGGTACTTCGAAAACGAAGATACCGAAAATTTTCCTTGTGGGTAAGGACAGTACCAGTAGAGGGGACTTGTCAGGCCAAAGGAAATTTAAGAGGGCTAGGACCGACGACACAAGTAATTCGCCACAAAATGAGTCTGGGACTGTCGTGGGAAAGGCTTGCAGCAGGTCTGAGAGTGTTGAGGAATCAACATGCGCCCTAACTTATGACGTAGACAGGCCGCCAATTTGTGAGTCCGGGACTCGTTCGGGGAAGGTCTATAGCAGGTCTGGAGACAGAAAAGAGTTAAAAATAACTCTAGCCAGTGATAAAGACGTGCCGCCGGTCGATGAGTCTGGGACTCAATCGGGGAAGGTCTTGGTTAGATCACTTGGCAAAAGGGACCCTAAGACGTGCGCACGCTGGTCAATGAAGGTACAGGCAACCCCAGATCAAAATAGTAATGAAAATGATGATGATCATTTAATTAATGAGTATTTGAGGGAGGCCATGGTTGGCGAATTTAATATTATCAAAGAAATAGAGCGGGATGAGCGAGAGGAACCTGATGTCGCTGTTCTAATACCCGTCGAGGGAGAGGGTTCTGTGACAGGCAGGAATCTTCTCACCCCCTTATTTAGAATTTGTAAAGATAAGTTGTGGATGAGGGATGATCACCTGGTGAACTTCATGAGTTGTGATCATGTCCTCATTACCCCGGTGGGTCGTGAATTAATGGATAATTCTATTATCAAATTATCTGATCTAAAAAATGAAAAGGTTCAAGTGGGACATGTTGTTTCATTAAGTTATAAAAAAAATGTTGTCTTTAATTTATATATTAAAGAAAAATTTGATGATCAAGTATATGCAATTGATATTGAGTCTGCCATATCAACTTTAAAAGATGCAATAATTGAGCATGAAGTGAAGAGTTTTAGTATTTCGCGAAAAGGTAATGGTTTTGACAGGTTACCTTGGAATACAGTGGAGTTAATGTTTAGAACTTATTTTTGAAAAGGGGATTATACCATTGCAGTGTGTACTGGAGAAGTGACGATCCCGCCCGAAAATAAAAAATTTCAAATTATTGAGGAATGTCATGATTCCGCAGTAGGAGGTCATAAAGGCATGTTCAAGACATTAGAAAGGGTTAAAGAGCGATTTTATCGGAAGGGCATGAAAGAGGATGTTCAAAAGTACGTAAAGACGTGCGATTCTTGTCAGAAGAAAAAATTAGTGCGGGTAAAAACTAAATTGCCAATGTGTATAACAGATACACCCACGAGAGTCTTTGAAAAATTACAAATTGATTTAGTAGGCCCTTTGCCTAAATCGGATATTGGGAATGAATATATGATGACTTGGCAAGATTGTCTTTCTAAATATTCAGGCGCTATCCCTTTAACTAATATTGACGCTCCTACAATAGCAGCATTATTTGCCGAACATTTTATTTGTCGATTTGGGTGTCCCGAATCGATTCAAACCGATCAGGGACCTCAATTTATGAGTGAAATAATGGCTGGGTTTGCGGAATTATTTAAAATAAAACAATATAAATCGTCAGCTTACCATCCACAATCTTTAGGAGCATTAGAGCGAAGTCATCATACCTTTGTAGAATACCTTCGCCATTATTGCGAGGAATCAAATTGTGACCTGCGGTTGCCTTATGCGATGTTCTCATTTAACACCTCGGTCGATGAATCCACAGGTGTTACTCCTCATGAAGTCGTATTCGGAAGAAAAGTAATATTTCCTTCCGAATTCGCGGAGGAAAAAGTCACGATGACTTTTGTTAAATTAGTGGACGATATTTTAAATCGTCTCATTGCTACTGAATCGATGGTTCATTTCCGTTTAGAGGCTGCGAAATGAAGATGTAAAAAATACTATGATCGAAAAATCAATGAAATGAATTTTAAAGTAGGACAATATATTTACTTACTGATCGAGAAAAGAATTAATAAGTTGGGAGACCATTACGAAGGTCCCTAAAAAATTATAAGAATAATTAGTGATTTCAATGTTGAAATCTTAAAGGGTGATGGGACAACATCCGTTGTCCATATGAATCGCATAAAACACGCGTTCTTGCGATATGATCCCTGAAAAATATCGATAGTAATGAGAAAGGAAAGAAAAGGTAAATTATTGTAAAATATATTAAGTATATACATAAATAATTTTCGAATAAAGGAAATTTAGATATAAAATTTACATGCTTAAAAGAAAAAATGAGAATCCCTATTGTTGCAAATAAATATTCATAAAAGAAAGTTTGAAAAATGTAAAGAAAATCTTTAATCTCTCCGCAGTAGAGATTTTAAGGGGGGAAGGATAATAATATAGGAATGAAGCCTTTCCTATACAAAATAAAATGAAGCCTTTTCTATAAGAATTAAGGGCCTATATAGAAATTTTTGAGAATTTTGCTTCAAAATAATTTGAAAAATACTTGAATAAATCGAGTCAAAATTAAAATGAGCCTAAAATTTAAAATAGCATACAATTGCATTTGATCAAAATTAAAATGAATGGTATAAATTAAGGGAATTTGAAATCTACTGATTTACAAGAAGAAAATTTTGCAAAAATAAAAAAAAAGGAAAAGATAGTATATTAAATTTAAAATAGGAAATTTGGGAAATATCAACTATGATATTAATTTATTCTATTTAAGTTACGATAGGATGTGAAAAGGATTAGAAAATTTGTTTAAAATAAAACAATACAAGAATAATTTTTTTTTATGAATGAATAAGTTGCGCTATTACTTTGAGGGAAGGAAGGGGTTATAAAATTTTACAGGATATTTTTGGAAATTTTAATTTTGAAGTTCCTCAGGTAAAGATATAAAATTATGATACAGATTTTATGCATATAAAATGGTAAGAAAATTTGGTAAAGTTAAAAAAAAAGAACATTTTTTTTTATATTTTGTATTAATATTATTATAATAATTATTGTTTTAGCCTTAAAAGTGATTTTGAAACATGTACTTAGAATTTTTTTTGTGTAGATTGAAAGATAAAATATAAGCCTAAAATTTAATTATTTATACTTATTTATAAGTAAATTTGATATGAAATGCATTTCAGAATTCTGTAGAAATAATTTAAAAAATTGTAATGATTTTTATTCAAGAAAGGAAAAATCTTGAAGCCAGGCTAAAAGCTTGAAAATTGAGAATTCAAGTAAGAGATGGTGTACGATTCTCTAAGAAGGGTCGATTTACGACTTTAGAGTTCAGGGAGAAATTAAGTAGGTTAGTTGCAATAGGAAAATAGTCACCTCAAAGTCAAGTGTATATAGTATCCAAGTGATCGTGCGGCGTGGAGACGAAAAGAGGCAGAGCTTAGGCATATGGAGAGAAATGTGAAAAGGAAGATAGAATGACTAAGCGCTAGGGAAAGAAGGAAAGAGCTAAACGGCAAACCGAGCAGTATAGGAATAGAGACAGAAGGATTAAATACTATGGAGAAAAAGAGAGCAAGTACCGGCGCGGCGAGTCCCCTCGGGTACCACGTGCTCTTTGTTTTGATTCCTATTAGATAAAGATTCAAAATTCAAATAGAACAGCTGATTAATAATCTAAATGGAAGCAAATTTTGACATCATTATAGTTGAGAAAGATAATAATGAGATATTAATCGCGATTCTAATAATTAATTTGTTATTTCAATTTCAAGATAAATTTAAAGGGGCAAAACTTTATGGGTACGAAATTTTTCGGAAATCTTCGGGCCCGCTCATCCCATAAACCAGTGTTGGATGGTCTACATTTTTAACACATAGTATTTCAAATCAAATCTATGTAGTGAGCCTCGTGGTTATCAAAATTCAATTTTATCCAATTTAAGAAAAAGTGGGTCTAATATAAATGGCTGTTATATAAAAAAAAAGGAAAGAAATTTAGATCACGTGACCCCTATATTAATAAATTTTGCTAAATCTATGGAAGGTCTTTGTTTGAATAGTATTATCCTTTATTAAATTCAATAAATGCCTAATTAATGATTAGCAAAAATAAACAATTTGTTTTTCGAGAACTATGTTTTCAAAATACCAGCACAAATTAAATTAATTATTTCAAATCTTTTGATTACAACAGAAAGTAATTAAATAAAAATAATAAAAGCTAGATTTTTCATGATTAATTAGGCTGTTGCTTTAATGCCTCATTATTTTGGAGGGAGGTTGAAGGAGGAAATCGTTTGATAGATATGAGCTAGTCACAGGACTCAGGTGACTTGACCTGTCTCAAGAGTCATTTTAGAACTTCAAAAAAAAAAAAGAGAAAAACCATATATACTTGATTAAAACATGACAGTAAACATTTGCCTTATTTTTTTTAGAAAAGGGCGAAATAAGGAAAATAACCCTTGCAAAATTTACTCTTTTTTATATGTACCTATTATAAATAAGATTTTCAATAAAATATTACGTGTGTTGAACTGGTTTTCTGAATATTTCTTTGCAGATATGCTGATTTCTTTTATTATCATTGTTATTGATATCGATATTCTTATTATTGTTTAATTTATTAAAAATGATCAAATTACTTTCATGGCAAAATTTAAATAAAGGAAGATTAAGGTGAACATTGGTTGATTTTGATTAAAAGGGAACTTAAAAATTCTCTACCTGCATACAATTGGCCTTCTACCTCTAATAATAAATTTTATTAAGCATGATTTTGGTCGATACCTAAAAGTGTTGGGAAAACATCGCATCTAATGATGCCACGAGATGACAATTTACAGTAAGTGGGCTAGGAATTTGTGAGGGAGGTAAAGAATATTCTTGTTAAGTCGTAATCACCTGAGGTACAGGTATAATTGGTACCTACCTTTTCTCGCCGAAACCGAAAGTCCGGTTCACGCACTGCAGTGGGCCGTCCACCTTTTCACTAACACTATCCACCAGTCGCGTACGAGAGCATTCGTCGCTCATTGACTGATTGGGCAGTGGATCACATAGTTGTCCAACGTAAGGACAAAGCCCGCGGAATTTAAAAAAAAACGAGTATCTTTGAATTAATAACAGTAAACAATTGACATATAGAGCCATTCGATTGATTTAAATACAAATAATAATTTAATAAAAGCCGCGCTATGGCGCGACTTTTCTTTAACGAGGGAAGTGTAACAATCGGTGATTGTTCTTTAGCGCTTACTTTGCCCGCTAGAGGCAGCACCTCCTGGACGATAGAAATAGCGCGAACTGTTTGAATATAAAATTATAAATGATTCAATGACTATAAAGATTTAATAATCAAATTATCAAATAAATCGAATTTGGGTTTTAAAATGAATAGAAAAGAGAGAGACTTAGTATTATAGGAAGCGAACCGACTATGTAGGTTAAGGAATTTCGTAACTTGTATATTGACTTGATTTAATATTTTGTACGTGTTTTTAGGAATGCTGTTTATTTCAGGTTTGCTTTAAGTTAAATTGAGAGTGAAATGAAAATGAGAGAACGTGGTTTATCTTCAATTTTTAAAGGCAGTTAATTGAAAGGGGTTGGTTATGATGATGATGTATAACTTCAAGATATTATTTGAGATGATTAAATGAATGAAAGGAATATTGTTCAAAAACTAGTTTGAGCCAGAATTTAAGTATAAAATCTGTATATGGGATACGCAAAAGAACCAACGAATTTGTGTTAGAATAATTTATTTGACAAATTGTAAGTGAAACGTGAAATGAGATTTCAACGCATATTACGAAAACGTGCCTAATGATATTTACTCGGGAAGTAAGTTGGGTTGAGCTTGCATCATCATCTAACGTGGGAATTAGATCATTTTTGGTTAATATGGGGGAGTAAACTCAGATTATGATTGGCTGAATGTATGTGAGTGATTAGGAGTAGGATTGCGCCAGAGAGGTATGGATCGCTGCGCGATCTTAGAGCCCAAAAACAACGTCGATTTCAGAGATCAGATACTTATCCGCTCGCGACGCGAAATCTATGTCTCTGATATCTATCTCTATTTGTATAGACATTGGACTTAGAAAAATGTCAGTGAAAATCTTGAATATATGCTTACTTACATTCAAAGTTAATTTTTGGTGTTTTATTGTGTATAACCCTACTAAGCATTTAAAGTTGGATTCATTTTTTAATTTATAAATTTAAATTAATTTGATTTTTCGCGCCAAAAGAATAGTCGGGACGTTACAAAAGACGGTAGTTAGCGCCATCTATTGATTTTGGGAGAACTGCTTTCCGATGATAACAAGCACCCTACGCTCCCTGCACTTTACTCAGTCGGTAACGAAGCACGCGGCCGTATCCTCTATAAAGTAGTCGGTAATGCAGATTTCCACTGCACCACTACATTAGACCTTGTCGAGCAGCGACACCTACCGATCGATTTGCGTACTGCGAGCTTCAAATCTATCGGCCGAATGTTTCAAAAAGCGGCCATCGATTTCTTGCATCAATGTTGCATCGATGTTTCGTGCAATGTTTCAGATGTTTCAGGCAATACCGATGCAATATTGAGGCAACATTCAGTGTTAGGGGCATAAAGTTTGCGTGTGTTCTTTGTCAGAGGTTCACCCTCCTACAACTGTCACTTTGATTGAGATATTTATTGCTTTTGTATCGAAGATGCTGGTATCCGTTGCATAGGCATAAGTAGGTCAAGATGCTTAAATCATGTAGATGAGTAGTATAGGTACTAGCATTTTGTAAACGTATGGGACTGAAAATCTGGTCTGTTCTTAAGGTTGGCTTGCTGATTAATTTATAGCTCTCCAATTAATGTGTGATGGCTGTGCTGGTTCTGCAAATTTTATGCTAGTTTTCACGGTGGCTTCGCTGATGAATTTATGGTCCTTTGATTATTATGTGCCCATTTCTTGTGTTCAATAGGCGAGATTTTTTATGTGTATCACTTATTTTCGTTTACTATGCTATGCAAGTGCTATAGGTATCAGCATTTTGTAAGCGTATGGGAAACAAAATGCAGCTAGTTTTTCTGGTTGCCTTGTTGATTAATTTATGTACAACTCATTTTGGTCTATTGCGTTGTTCGTTACAAATCCGTTCTTCACGAATGATGTTAACAATGTTAGGTTTGTTTATAATATGATTTTGACAATAATAATTGGGTATTGGATATGATATTTCAGCTTGTTGTTTTATTATTGAATATAAATGTTATGTAGTTATAATATATTGAATATAAATGTTATATAGTCATAATCTATTGAATATGAATGTTATGTAATAATAATCTATTGTTTATAATTAGATATTATTATTATAAGAGTCGCGCGACGTGACAAAATGAATTAAATGAATAAAATTAATAAAATAAATAAATATTTTGAATAGGAATCTGTATTATCATCGGAGGTTATAATTATCGATCCGTTGATAAATCCAATCACACATACTGTGAATAATGGAAATCTACAATATCGATCACACGAAACAAGAAAATCGATGAAATCAATAGAACCAATCAAATAAAATCAATCAGGGCAATATAATCAATAAATTGAATAAAATCACTAAATTCACTGAAATAAGTACAATTTTGATTTTATTGATATTATTTACTACCCGAATCGGGTAGTGTCACGCCTACCCCTAGAGGCTCGCCGAAAGGGAAATGGCTTAATGGTATAATGGTATTTGATTTTAGTATTTTATTCCATTTATTGACTTCATTGAATTATTTCAATGTATTTCTTAATAAGAACTTGAAATATTTACAATAAAAAAAGCAATAAATTGAACAAAATCAATAAAATCAAATCAACAGAATCAATGAAACCAATAGAACCAATAAAATAAATCAATCTAAGCAATAAAATCAATAAATTTAATAAAATCACTAAATTCACTAAAATCAGTACAATTTTGATTTTATTGATAATTTGATTTTTATATTTTATTCAATTTACTAAATTCATTCATTCATTTTATTGTATTTTTTAATAAAAAAATTCAAATATTTACAATAAAAAAGCAATAAATTGAACAAAATCAAAAAATCGATAAAATCAATAGAACCAATAAAGTAAAATAAATCAATCAAAGAAATAAATTGGATAAAATCACTCAAATCAGTGACATTTTGATTTTATTGCTGTTGTTTTTTTATTGATTTTGTTGATAATAAATTCATTTTATCGATCTTAGTAATCTTCTTCAATTTATTTATTTTACTGATTCATTTGATTATATTATTAAATAAAAAATCGCATATTTATACTGATTTTCTTTATTGTATCAAGGAATACAATGAAATAAATCAATAAAATCAATAAATTGAATAAAATCACTGAAAACAATGAAATCAAATTATTATAAATAAAATAAAATTTATAAACAACATCAATAAAATCAATAAAATAACTGAAATCAGTTCAATTTTGATTTTATTAATTATAATTCGATTTTATTGATTTTAGTGATTTTATTGATTTATTTAATTGTACTTTGTAATTGAATAAAGAAAATCAATATAAATATATTTTTTTTAATACAATCAAATGAATCTACAAAATCAATAAATTAAATGAAATGACTGAAATCAATCAAATCCATTTATTATCAGTAAAATGAACAACATCAATAACATCAAGCAAATCAATCAAATGAAATGTATACTGGCTTCACTGATTTGATTGATTTTGTTGATTTTATTTATTTTATCCGTTTTATTCCTTTTATTAATTATATTGACTTTATTCATGTCCTTAATTTTATTGTCAATTTATTTGAGGATAATGAGAATTTTTTAGCACTCCCGTCCTCCAAAAGCTTATCACAAAAAAGGTTTTTCTTCTTCCACCCTATTCAAAAAATATTTATATTTATCAGCAAAAATTGTCATAACTTTGCAAATAACTAGTTTTTATAATTTTGTAAACCCCGAAATTTATGCATTAATGAAAGAAATGATTGATAAAAAAAAATCAATAGATTGATAAAAATATTTTTGTGCAAAAATAATAATTTTTGTATTCCTAAAATATATTTTTGAAACTCTTTATTATTGTTTTTAAAATATTTATGCATATTCACGGTAATCTGAGCTCGGCAATAGATGTACAGTTACCGCAGTCAGAACGAATGTACGGAGATCGGTCTCCTTATTATTACTCCGTGGTACAGTACCATGTGGGCAGAAAACGTTGGTGTCAAGCAGAAACTCATAAGAGTGAAAGAGACGGACAGAACTATTTGTCTCTCTCACTCTCATGAGTTCTGATTTACGCCGACGGTTTCTGTCCACATGGGATGGCCTATAGAAAAGGCCATAATTTAGTCATTAATTCAATTATTCAATCATAGACCTTTTCATCTATAATAATTCGGACCTTAGGGACCCAACAATAGTAGAGCATATGCACGTTCAAGTTACTAGAAAAGAAGGTCACCATGAGGTTCATTATGCAAAACTAATCTCAGGTGGTAGCACCGAGCCGAGTACTAGACCCTCTGTTGATGAGATACGAATTTTAAGAAAAGAAATTTTGTTAATGTTACGTCCAGATTTTGCGGAAGTAGAAACTATTCCGCCGGCTCCAACGATGATTGGACGATGAAAGATCCAAGGGTTCGTTGCTGACTTCGAATGGCTTGAAAGCCAAAACCGCGAACTGTCAAAATCAATACAGGAATTTACGAATAATAATAAAACCAATTTATTTTGCACTGTTAACAAATATTTCACTGTTTTATTTTTGTAATTACACAGCACAATTGTTTGTTTAATTTCACAATTATTTACAGCGATGAATTTAACGACTCTTATATTTAAACGCGATATTCAATCGTTTTATTTCGAAGTCCAATAATAGTTCAAATGCAGGAAGGCTTTCTTCTGACGTTTTGAACGCTCGCGCCTATATTTATAAGTTTGTACCTGATGACGTAGTTAGGCTCGCACTCGAAATGTCGTCACTAACAGCCAATCACAATTCTAGTTTTAAGTCGATGTCGACATCATCCGCCAATCAGCGTATGGATGATTTCACCCTTAATGCTGCAAAATAAGTCAAAATTCCGATCCAGATTGATCCAGATCAATCCAGATTAGTCCTTGCTGATTCATAGATTTGCGCAATATATTAACTAGACCCTTCCGACTTGTTTACAACATATTTCGGCGCCCTTATGTCGGGACTTAATCTAAACCGGATATTCTTAATTGCTATGACTAATTCTACGACGCATTTACCTATGAGAGAGAGAGAGAGAGAAAGAGAGCATGCATCATCATTACATTATTTCTCGATATTTCCATGTAGCCTGGTTTTCCCCTCTAATATTATAAAATTCGTAATATAACTCCATAAAAATTATATTATAATTTACAGCTATTTAGTTTATTTTATCCAATTCTTTCATGAATAAATTTATAATAATTTATTCATTATCAAACGATCCTAAAAGTTATTAAGCAAAATATTGTATCATTAATAATTTAAATTTCAGGTTTTTAAATGATGAAGATGCACTCAAATAATTGTTCCCTAATAAAGAACCAACTCAACTATTTAGTTAGTTTCCATTTACTAAATAAGACTCTTCAAATAAATTCAAATTTAGAATTTATTCCCGCGTAAAAACGGAGTCTCGTGACTTTAGAAAACTCGCATTTCGTCACACCTTTCCCCCTATTTTAAAAAGTTGTTCCTCTTAACAACTTTTTATTATTGTTATTATTTTGATAACTTCCCAGAAAATATAAGAATTCTAAGAAATTACCAAGAGGTTTGAAAGTTTAAAGAAATTTCCGGAAGACTTGAGAATTTTACAGAATCCTTAGTGACTCATCGAGAGTATTACCCTTCGAGGCGATTTCAATCAGTGTTTGTGCTTCCTAACCCTGTTTCCTCCACTTATTGTGAATTACAGTTAATTAAATTGTTTTCTCCATTCCAATATCATGAGTGATAATTCAAATTCATTCTTCTTACTACCGTTCTATTTCCTTTCCTTTACAACCTAACCCATTCATCACAGGAGTGAACACAACTACAAGTGACAACCTAACCTCTACCTGTCACTTTTCCTTCTGAGTCAGATAAGTACTATTTACTTATTTTTGTATAAATGATTAAATTCTAGAAAAATTCTAGAAATATTTCTTTGTTAAAATTTTAATTTCTTTTCCAGGTTATTTGCCGAAATCCAAAGACTTAATAAAAATATGAAGGAAATACCAAATGGACATTTAGGAAAATTCAAGCTCTATATCGAAGTTTATGACGAACATCAAAATATCAAAGGAGTGAAGAATAAATTACCCTTACAAAAAACAAAGGCGATAAAAATCAACAATCAAGCCCAAGGTAAGACTCATCGATTATTATCGATTATTATCACACAATTTTAAACTTTACCAGATTAAAATTATTCGTTATTAATTAAAAATCGTTAATAACTGAATTATTTATATAGTACAAATTAATGAATTCTATATATCTATTAGATTAACAAAATAAGGAAAATAATATCAGAAATTACGTACTTTTAAATTTAGCGTAAAGATATAAATCTTAAATTTTAATGAAAAGAAAGCATAAAGAAAATATATTTACATGAAATATTTACATTCAATTATTTACTTATACGAAAAAAATTAATTTTAAAGAAGTTACTAAATTTAAATCTTCACCCCGTCATATCATAATAAAATATCTATGTTTTAATTTTTGTTTTCAAAACGAAAATGTTTCGTTCCAAATTGCTCAAGACTCCTGCAAAATTAATTCCATACACACAACAACTAAATTAATACATATATTTATTCCTATATTAAATCTTGTTATAATTACTACCTCAATTCATTCATACATGGCTTGACGGTCGCGAAAGGCACATTTTATCTTTCTTTTGGTGCGTGGGCCTCACGCCGCTTCACAACCCCGGCTTATGCCGTACGAACCCACAGGAAACCCACAAAAACCTGGGGGCAGGCTGCAGCCTTTCCTATACACAATATATTTTTATCTATTCACTCATACATATTATACTATCTTAATAATTTAATCTTGCAAAAATTTCTAGCAATTTTAGAAATTTAAATGTTTCAAGCAAAATCTGATCTTAGGGAAACCATTTCATCATCACTCTACGTAATCGCTTTAACACTTCATTCCACTTACCCCTCCCTTTAGAATAAAGAAAATAAAAAATGTCTCTTATTCCAAGACCCTTAAGCTTGCCTTGAAATTACCCATCTACAGGATGTGCTGCCAACTTCAATTTATCCAGATGTACAATCTTTGACTTATTGGGTCCTATTCTAATTTGAGCATTCCGGGCTCCCAATAGATTTTCTATTACGAATGGGCCATCAAACAATGAATCAAATTTTTTATCATGCCTATTTTCCCTCTTTAAATAAACGGGTGCTCCTACCTTAAAATTTTTAGGATTTGCTTTTAGATCATAATATTTTTTTGATTTTTCCTTAGCATTCTGAAGTCGTTCGGCACTCCAGACTGAATATTATCTAGTTTAAGGAAAAGCTCACGCAAATAGTCAACATATGTTTTTTCAGGAGGTTTTTCATCGAAGCTTGTGGGGAAGACAGCTTCTCTACCGAATACCAAAGTATACGGGGCAAAACCCGTACTTTCGTGGACAGCAGTGTTGTAAGAAAAAACGGCGAATCGGAGCCATTCGTCCCAATTGTGAGGACCTTCGAAATGGCGCAAATACTCAATTAGAGTATGATGACTTCGTTCAAGGGATCCAAGACTTTGAGGATGGTAAGCAACAGATTGAATTTTCTTAATTTTAAATATTTTGCAAAAATTTTGAATAACCTTACTTGTCAAATTTGTTCCTTGATCCGATTGTATGATTCAAGGACAACCATATCTTGATATAAAGTTTTCTGCTATTGCATGAGCAATAGTTACGGAATCTGTCATTTTTAACGGAATTGCATCGGAATACTTAGAAAATACGCATTGAACTGTTATAATGTACTGGTTTCCTCGAGGTGTTACCGGAAGTGGCCCGACGAGATCAATTTGAATTTTCTCAAATGGCTCCTTTGGTGTATCTGTTATAACCATTGACATTCGCGTACTCTTTCTAAGTACCTTATTCCGCATGCAATTTTTACAAGTACCTAATATTCTTTCTACATCAGATTTCATGTTTTTCCAAAAATATTTTTCCCTAATACGCCAATAAGTTTTATTGATTCCTTTATGACCACCTACCACCGATTCATGGAATTCTTTTATTATTTCGTCCCGTTGATGGATAGGAGGAATGATAATTTCACCAGAGCAAATTACTACGCGAAAACCAGAATCTTTAAAATGCTGCAAAAATATTTGCTCAATTGAGAGCCAAGTTATCGAATCTAGATTATGTCCTTTATCTGAAATTTTGATTACTTTAATATCCAAACTTTCCATGGCGTTTCTTAGTGCTAAAATAGCGCTGGAGACATGGTTTAAGAAGACCTTATCATCTTTTTTATCCTTAACAACCATACTGAAAATGTATCGATCTCTTCTCGAATACACCACGACATCGCCCAATTTTGCCTTTTCATCATTAAAATTATCTACATCAAATAATTGATTTTCAATTAACTCTTCATTACTTTCCGATTCAAATGAGCCATCGGAAGAAACAAAATGAGCAATTGGGCCCTTGCCCATTATTACTTTATCTTTTGTATAAGAAATGCAATTTTGATTTTTCATTACTGGATTGGATTCAACATGGGTTATTTTACCCATTTTTTCACAATTTCCTTCTGAGTCAGAGATCACCCTTTCACTATCGTCCAATTTATCTAGACGAATCCTTGGCCCTCCGTCCCATACATTCTCCGAGATAAGGCTCTTCGGTAGTTTTTCGGGCACATGCTCGTCGACTATTCCAGAATCGTTAGGGGGAAGCTCAGAGTCCGACTTAACGGCACCTGACGACCCGCCACCCGATTCCACATTGATCCCTAACATCTTCTTAATGCATTGAAGGCCAAAGGATCCCAATCCCCACAGCTTGGAGCTAGTTGTTGTAACTGCGTCCGCCCTGATATCGGGGTCCCTAATTGTCTGACCCAGCGGGAACCTCATGGACGTTGTTGTCTGGTTTGATTCCCGTCCCTGGGTGACCTGTGGTGGAATGACCCTTTCGTCATTCCTTTTTTCCCGAGACAAATCACCATTGTCTCGACAAGTAAAATCACCATTACTTGT
Organism: Andricus quercusramuli; assembly: GCA_932178445.1. Classification (NCBI taxonomy): domain Eukaryota; kingdom Metazoa; phylum Arthropoda; class Insecta; order Hymenoptera; family Cynipidae; genus Andricus; species Andricus quercusramuli. The sequence continues at coordinate 5,315 of CAKNXH010059637.1, read as the reverse complement.
CCAAGCAAAATCACCATTGCTTACATTCATCCGGACAAAATCACCATTTGCCCCGACTCTAGTTTCAGGGTTCACTCCACTCAGAAACACTCGACCAAGCAATTCATTTATTTCTTGATCATTTTTATTAACAACAGCATCACCCATCTCCTGCTCAGATGACAGACGGGTATGGTCAGAGTACGCGAACTTCAGAACACGACCATCCACCAACTTTACAGGGAGGAGAGCCTCTCCTTTATATTCAGGAGGATTCCTTGACAATGCATCTGCATTTAAATTTACTTTTCCGGGTTTATAAACGATGTCGCAATCATACTCGAAAAGCTCGATACGCCACCTTGCAAGTCTTGAATTTGCATCTTTTAATTTATAGAGCCATACCAAAGGTCGATGATCAGTGACCAGGGTAAATTTACGTCCATAAATATAAGGTCGAAAATGTCTAACTCCAAAGACTATTCCTAATAATTCTTTCTCGACTGTTGGGTAATTTAATTCAGCGTGTAATAAGACACGTGATGCAAAAGATATTGGAAGATCTTGTCCTATATTTCCTTGACTCAAAACTGCTCCTAATGCATAATTCGATGCATCAGTTGTTATAATAAAAGGTTCTGTAAAATTGGGATATTGTAATATGGGCTCTGAACAAATAGCATCCCTAAGTTGTTCGAAGGCTTTCTGTTCTTTGTTTGCCCATTGAAATGGAATATCCTTGTTTAATAAATATGTTAAAGGTTTCGATATTTTTGCAAATTCTGAAATGAATCGCCTATAATATCCGACTAACCCTAAAAATTGTTTAATATTTTTCTTTGTTTTAGGTACCGGAAAGAATTTCACCGCTTCTATCTTCCTAGGATCTGGTTTTACTCCGTCTTGAGTTATTATATGGCCCAAATAAGCGATTTCACGTCTCAAGAAATGACATTTTTCGGGCTGAAGAGTCAACCCTGCACTTCTCAAGCGCGATAATAATGCCCGAATTTTCCTATAATGATCTTCCAAATCCGAGGCATAGACGACAATGTCATCCATATAAACAAAGAGTTCAATTCCCTGAAGACCAGTGAGAACTTGATCCATTACTCTTTGAAAAGTCGCAGGAGCATTTTTCAATCCGAAAGGCATACGAGCGAATTCCAAATGACCATAAGGAGTGGAAAAAGCAAGGTCCATTACCGAGAAATATTTACTTCCTCCAAGCTGGTCTAAAATATCAGTAATATTAGGAAGTGGGTAAGCATCTGCGATTGTTTTTTCATTTAGGGAACGATAATCGATAACCATCCTCCATTTTTTATTTCCTTGAGCATCTGCCTTTTTGGGTACAATCCACAATGGTGAATTATAAGGCGAAACAGACGGCTGAACTATTCCAGAAGCGAGTAATTCGTCCGTCTGTCTCCTAATCTCGTCTTTATGAATATGAGGGTAACGGTATTGTTTTACGTGAACCGGTTTTTCATCAGTTGTTAAAATTTTATGTTTTAAAACATTGGTAGCACCTAATTTATCCCCAGGTAATTTAAATTGATAAGAAAATTCAAAAAATATTGATAATAAGCTTTCTTTCTCTTCTTCATTTAAATCATCCATTTTTATAAATCTTTGAATTTCTAATAATCTTTGAGCTTGTTCCTTTTGTTTACTTTTTATATCCCTTTTGAGTTGAACTGGAGGAAAATGTACCTCCGGTGGTTCATATTCTTCCAATTCAATAGCCGGTATTGTTAAATGAACATTTTCATTGTTGCTATTTATCATAAATATTTGTGCAATTCCTGAGTTATTTGTTACTAGACATTCTCCAGCAAAAATACCGGGACCGCAAGAAAGTCGAGGCACATAACCCTCCTCAACTAATGCATTCTTTATAACAATCTGAACTAAGGCCTTTGACCTTGCTGGTAAAGTTATAGTGGCATGGATTAAAAGTGGGAATTCTATATCTCCTAAATGAAGGCAATCATCAATAAAAGTCAAAAAAGTATGATGCTGTCTCAGGGCTTCAACACCTAAAATTCCATTCTGTTGAATAGGAAAATCTTGTGAGACAACTTGAAAGGGTGTTTCTATCCCTTTTATTTTTATTTTCACCTCTCCCAGGGTATTAATCATTTCTGGACCAATCCCTACTAAGTTATATATTCGTCTTTCATTTATCCATACTCGCGGATCTAAAACCTTTTCTTTAATTAAATTCACACTAGATCCGGTATCTACTAACAAAATTGCTTTATTTTTGAAAAAAAGGTTTTCTAAAGAAATCATTGGCATCAGACTCATTTCTTTGTCTGATTTGAGTTGAAGGACGATCCGGTTTGAACCGAATTCTGTTTCTGGACCGCCGAGCCTTCGTTTGGGCGATCCCGTTTCTAGTTTAAAGAATTTTCGCGTTTTCTTTTAAGGAATTCTCGCTCTTTGTCATGCTTTTCCCTAAGTCTACACTCCCCTAAATTGTGATTCTTTAAATAGCAATATGTGCACTTCTTTCTCTCTCTATCTTTAACATTTTTTACTAACTGTGGGCAAAATCGCCTAAAGTGCCCATATTCATTACAATTAAAACATTGTAAATCTACACGCTCGCAGTTATTTCCAGTTTTCCAGACTCTCTTGTCTTGAATATGCGCAACTTTCTTTCTCGAAGGAAAATTTCGCTCGCTTTTATCACTAAGTTCAGTTTCGCATTTTTCTTGATCTGGATTGTGAATTCTTTTCCAACTCTTCCATTGGAGATCCACCTGATTTGCCAGTGCTATTGCTTGTTCTAATGTATTAATTTTCTTTTCCCGGATTTGTGAATAAACATCTTTATCTAAACCTCGCAAGAAATTCCCTACACTGGTTATTCGATAGGCTTCACATATTCCTATTGCCTTCTCAATCGGTGCATTTTTCATAATTTCGTTTGTTAATTTATTCAGAATTTGACTTACTCGCGCCCCATATTCAGGTATAGATTCATTAGGCTTCCTTTTCACATTTGTTAAATCTTGTAATAACTGACTTGCATCCCCTTGTGGGGAATAAATTTGTTCTAAAGTTTTTAAAATTTCTTCCAAAGTTATTCCTACGCGATCTTGAATATGAACACGGGCCTCCCCAATTATTTTAGTTTTAATCAAAATTGTTAAATATGGAGTTTCTTGAGGACCAACCATTGAGGCTGAAACGCGACAATGTTCTATGAACATTCTTACCGACATATTACTCCCATCAAAAGAAGGTATTATATCCCTTACTATTTTTGAAATTTTCGTTGGATCTGTTATACTAGTAGAGGATGTACTAGGAGAGTGAGAATAAAGTTGCAATGAATTATTTTGTATTCCCAAGTCTAAATTTAAATTTTGATTTTCAGGTAGAGAATTTCCTGCGTTTGATAAACTACTGGACGTGGAAGGAATTTCCCGATTGTCTGGCATTTCACCAGGCGCATCTCCAGAGCGCAAGTTATACACATTTGTTTCATCGATGTTTACAATTGGCCCTTTATTTTTGCCAACTCGAGGTCTCGTACCTCTACTTTGACCTGTTGCCTTTTTACGCGGACTAGGCATTGTTTTAGATTTTTAAAGCTCAAGGTGTACTTACCAAAATTTAAATTTATACAGTAGGTTTATTATTAATCTGACGAGTAATAATGATAACTATTGTTTAATCAACTATGATGGTACTAGTTTCACTTCCTCAATCCGGTATTTAATTAAGTTAACTTTACTATTTATTCAGGTTTAAACTAAGTATTATAATTTTACTTATTAGCTTTAACACTCAAATTTTGTAATTGAAGTAGTATAATAAATTTAAATTTAAGTAAACTAAATCTTTTAATGTTAAATCTCAACCTTGAAGTTTAAAACTAAACCAGATAATTACACAGTTTTTGTTACTCACAGGTATGTTGAATCAGGTTCAATCCACTAATCGCTCAACGCCGTGTATAATTAAAATGGAATTGAAAAAACTTCACTTCACCTTCATAAAATCACTTTTGCCTCTGAAGTTCACTGAAGTCCTTGCGGCGAAGTCCTGTGTAAGTCCTTGAAGTGAGGTCCTGAGGATATTCCTGGTCCTGATCCTTCGTTGCCGTAACCCTCTTGTGGGCCGGTCCCACGTTGCCACAACCCTTCCCGGGCGGGTCCCTCGTTGCCGTAACCCTTCACGGGCCCGGTGACTCTGGTTCCGGTTCAAGCCTTGTCTTTACCTCTCTCAGTCTCTCGCACTGACGGGTCCTGGGCCTTAAATGTAATCGTCCCAAGATTATCCGCCAAGACTCGAAATCAATCAAGGCGCTCGAACACTTGAGAATTCAATTTCTCAAGGTTTTTCAAAATATTTTTAATTTTAAATTATTTTGACTCAGGTTCACGGTGCAGCAAATCCCACCGCTGTCACCAATTGTTACGTCCAGATTTTGCGGAAGTAGAAACTATTCCGCCGGCTCCAACGATGATTGGACGATGAAAGATCCAAGGGTTCGTTGCTGACTTCGAATGGCTTGAAAGCCAAAACCGCGAACTGTCAAAATCAATACAGGAATTTACGAATAATAATAAAACCAATTTATTTTGCACTGTTAACAAATATTTCACTGTTTTATTTTTGTAATTACACAGCACAATTGTTTGTTTAATTTCACAATTATTTACAGCGATGAATTTAACGACTCTTATATTTAAACGCGATATTCAATCGTTTTATTTCGAAGTCCAATAATAGTTCAAATGCAGGAAGGCTTTCTTCTGACGTTTTGAACGCGCGCGCCTATATTTATAAGTTTGTACCTGATGACGTAGTTAGGCTCGCACTCGAAATGTCGTCACTAACAGCCAATCACAATTCTAGTTTTAAGTCGATGTCGACATCATCCGCCAATCAGCGTATGGATGATTTCACCCTTAATGCTGCAAAATAAGTCAAAATTCCGATCCAGATTGATCCAGATCAATCCAGATTAGTCCTTGCTGATTCATAGATTTGCGCAATATATTAACTAGACCCTTCCGACTTGTTTACAACATATTTCGGCGCCCTTATGTCGGGACTTAATCTAAACCGGATATTCTTAATTGCTATGACTAATTCTACGACGCATTTACCTATGAGAGAGAGAGAGAGAGAAAGAGAGCATGCATCATCATTACATTATTTCTCGATATTTCCATGTAGCCTGGTTTTCCCCTCTAATATTATAAAATTCGTAATATAACTCCATAAAAATTATATTATAATTTACAGCTATTTAGTTTATTTTATCCAATTCTTTCATGAATAAATTTATAATAATTTATTCATTATCAAAC
>CAKNXH010059636.1:19515-48354 GCA_932178445.1 Andricus quercusramuli | reverse complement strand
AACAGTTTTTGTTTGAAGTTTAATATTTTTTGTTTGAAAATTCAACTCTTTGGTTGCAAATTTATCTTTATAGATAGAAAATTGAACACTTTTCTTAAAAATTCTTCTATTTGGACCGAAGATTCGTCCCTTTGGATTGAAAATTCATTTTTTTGTTGTTGAAAATTCAACTACTTTGTTGAAAATTCGTCCTTTTGGATTGAAAATTCATCTTTTTTTGTTGAACATTCAACTACTGTGTTGAAAATTCGTCCTTTTGGATTGAAAATTCATCTTTTAGGGTAGAAAAAGCATCTTTTTTGGCTAAAATAAATAGAAAAATTTTGTTTCAAGATTAAAATGCTGATTTATGAATAATAATGGTCAGGGAAAATGAAAAATTGGTCAGAAGTCAGGGAATTGGAAAATAAAGTTTTTCGGTTGTCAGGAACAATGAATATTGCATTTCCAGAGAAATAAATTATAACAGTAGCATATTAACAGACTATATAATAATCATGCGTCTTATCTGATTTGATAAGATCATCTACATATAATCGCCCTTAAGAAAGTAATTATGGCTGAAGCATTAGATACAAAACGAGAAATTTGTACTTGAGCTTCCTTCTACAGAATCTTTTTATTACATATTACTGTAATACAAGTTTACACTGTATTATAATTAGTTTTGCATTTTATTTATGTTTCATGTGCGGCCTTGCCTTGGTAATGGACTTTGATCTAAATCTGCTTTTAATCGACAGTATGTGAGTACTAGAATTATATCATCTATTTTATTACTCTGAGCTGAGTGGTATTATTCGCCAATTAACTACACGAGTAAACGAGTAATGCAAAACAAACTAGTTTTGTTTCCCCTTTATCGCTTTAATTACTTTTGTTGGAAATTAATTCTTTCTCTTATCAGAAATATCATGTTTACATCTCTCCTTGAATACATTTCTATAAGAGAAACTGCTTGTAAAATGTTGGTAACATACTTTTTATTCACGTATTTTTGTACAGTTCAGGTTTAGTAATCTAAGTATTTTCAGACCAGAGAGACCCGTCCCTATATCCCCTATCGTACCCTGTATGCTAAAGACCCTTATTTTCAAGATTGGTCAGTATAGGAGATTTTGAGCTGTTCTAAAAAGTTTTTCAAATTCCTAAAAAATTAATTGAAAAAAAACAGAAAAATTATTACCTATACTTATGAAAAATCTGCTGCCTTCATAATGCCCAATTTTTCTGAAAAGAAGGTACATTTTAGTTCAGTTTGAATTTGTCGATCTTCGGAAGTACTGAAAATATGATACAATTTAATGTTCAAAATACAGATGCTTTTCAGAAATTCAATTTTTGGCAATATTTTCTACGATTATCTTGAAATCGTGGCTGCAGTATTGGATCCGCCATTTTGAATATTGAAATTTTGACATCAAATTCGAAAACAACGACCCTTATAACCCCATTCTACTAATTTTCATATAAATATGTAAAACATTTGAAATGTTTACTTCCATTTTGAATTTTCCAATTTTGACATCAAATTCGAAGGCAGTGACCCTAATAACCCCCTTCTACCAATTTTGATACAAATATGTAAAAAATGTGAAATTTTTGCCTCCATTTTGAGTTTTAGAATTTTGACGTCAAATTCAAAATTAGAGACTGAAAAAGCTCCCTTATACCCAGTTTTATACAAATCCGACAAAATGTTACAATTATGGCCACCATATTGTATTCGCCATTTTGAATTTTGACATCAAATTTGAAGATAGCGATCCTGATAACTCCCTTCTATTAATTTTTATACAAATATTTTTAAAAATTAAGAATTTTGCCTCCATTTTGAATTTTCAAAATTTGACATCAAATAAGAAAGTAGAGACCCGAAAACCCTCTTATATCAAGTTTGATACAAATTCGACGAAATCTTACATTTTTTACCGCCGTTTTGGGTCCGATATTTAATTTTTTTTTTATTTTATCATTTTGACCACCATATTGGATCCGCTATTTTGAATGTTGACATCAAATTCGAAGTCAACGACCCTAGTAACCCCCTTTCTTCCATTTTTTATACAAATTTGTAAATAATTAGAAATGTCGGCCTCCATTTTGAATTTTAACATCAAATTCGAAGTCAGCAACCACAAAAAACCTCATCTTTCCAAGTTAGTGGTCAAATTTTAATTTTTAAAGGTTGTATCTGGATGTTAAATTAAAATTTTGAATAAAATTGATGAGTGTTTTTTATACTTCCTTTTGTTACATTTTCATTCAGGAAAAAAATATCGTCTTACAAGTAAAAATTCTGTAGTGAAACACCAAAAAATTTTGAATATTTTTATCTGAAACTTTTCAAAAAACTTGATCATACCCTTTTCATAACTTTTGTTAAAAGTTTTTGCCTACTCAAAATTCTTCCGATAAAATAAATGATTAACATGTGAAAAAAGTTAAAAGTGACTTTTTCCAAAAAAACCGTCTTTTACATTAATTTGAAACCCAAAAAAACCTACAACTTTTTTTCTGAGTAAAAAAGGTACGCAATTAAATTCAACATCCAGATACATCCTTTTAAAATTAGAATTTGAATATTTATTTCAAAGCCTCCAGGAGATTTTGTTTAACTTTCTCTACGCTTCTTACCCTCCTGTAGCTGTGGGATCGGCAGACGCTGTCACCGACCCTTGATAGCAGGGGCTCTTCTGTACTAATGACGAATAAAATAAGAAACGTAAATTTTTAAAATTTTGCGATTTGTAATTTAGAAACATTATATTCGAAATCTACGTTTTTTGGCGATTAAAGCGATATTTTATGCCATAATAAGTTTAAAATCACCATTTTTAACCTTTCAACTTGAAATTATTTTTTTTTTTTTAAGTTCAGTTTGAAATATTAAATCTTTCGGGACTTACTCAATAAAAAATAATTTAAGTTTCAATTCCTACTTCCGAAATCTTCTCATTTTTCAGGCTTGAATTTGAGAAATTATTGTCTTAATTTTCATTGTTTTGAATTTATTCTGGATGCATTTAATCCAAAATTGTTCAATTACGAATCATTGAAACTGAAAATTGTGGAACTATCAAGTCTTTCCATTTGTTTTTCTAGGATTTCAAGGAATATAAAAAAAAGAAAATCTTGTACTTTCAAATTTGAAACAAAACAATTTACATTATTTTGATAAAAAATTATTCCATTTAAAGCAACAATTCTTGGCGACAAACATTTTTTTAGTTCCAAATGAAGTTCGCATTCGTTTAATTTTTAACGTTCCGTAGTAGAATTTTTTTAATCTTCAATATTTACAAATTGAGGGCTCGGACTCACTTCAGATCTCAAAAATACTGTTTAAAGTGTCATACAGTTTGAAAAATAGTAGCAAAATAATGGTGTTTTGAATCTATAATAGATTTTATTATGTACATTCTAAGGCTAATTCATAGAAGTGTTATTTTGATGGCTTCTTCTAGTCGTCCCAAAAAATTGGGGTAGTTGGAAAAGGGGATAGACTATCCGTCCCTAATTTTCGGGTCAACTAGCCAAGCTAATGAAAAATATTTGACTACTCATCCCGAGATTTGAGACGACAAAACACTTCGAATTTTGATAGTAAAATCAGTCGCTTTAATGCCCTTTGCCAGTTTAAAATTTCTGATAATAAAGACATGTACAGCAGTTTTAGTTGAATTTCAGGGAACCTATACATCATGGCCTGATTTCGAATATAATATTTATAAATTACTAATTGAAAAATTAAAAAATCTTGTGTCTCATTATATTCCCCATTAGTACAAAGGCCCCTCCTGTTGACAAGGGTCAGTGACAGCGTATGGCGATCCTTCAGCTACATGAAAATATGTATTGCCCTTATTGCATTTGGACCCTTTAAAAACTGAGGTAATTGATTTAAATTGGGCTAAGAATCCAGATCATGATAAGTGTCTCTTAATGTAATAATAAGATTCAGAATGAAAGTAATAATGAATAGTTGGATTCGCGGAATCGGATTTCAGGTATCTGCGGTTATGATGCCTCCTTTCTGGAAAGGAGTCTCAATTACGGTTATTACGTAAGAAGAGGCGAACGTATCAGATCAGTCTGTTCTCGTCGATCATAATAGCGTTCGATCCGGCCATTTAGCAATACGATGAGCCAAATAAGAGTTTACCGATTTCCCGATCGATGCTGATGTTGGCGGCTTATGGGATAGACACCGCACATTTCAATTACGTGGCGGTGTCGGCCTCTGATGTAGACCTGCTCGCCGCGCTCATTATGTGGAATATGAGCTCGTGCTAGGTGTTCTGGTCTCTCTCTCGGGTGCTGCCTGCTTCCATCCACCATTGATCGTTTCAACACCGATCTCAACCAACCACATATCTCCTGGATACCGGTTACACGAACTCCACCCGAAAAAAATGACATAGGGACCATTATGGTGAATTTTCAAATCAACATGAACTTCCCTTTGCATGAAAATGCTTTCTCGTTGGTTCTCAAGTTACCATCAAGCGGCGTTATTTTGGTTTCCGGGGCTATTATGACCTTAGGGCTAGGGAGAAAGAACTGAAAATGCGGTCCAGTCGAGGTGGACTACCCAAGATTAGAGATATAGAAACACAAGAGCTTGCATGAAAAAATGTATGGATATAAAGGAAGCTAAAGTTGTATGCCAGGACAGGAAAGTGTGCAGAAAAGTAGTTTATCAGAAATGTGTGTTGAAGAGTGTCAGCGGAGTAAGAGCTACCTGAAACGAACGATCTTGGATGCTAATGCTCCCTCCTGGAGAGTGTCACTTAATGGAAATGATTAGAGTAAAATGTATGTATCTTACTATGGGATTATCAATCAGTTTCCGTATTTTGTGTGATCTATGACATATGATGACCTTGTGAAGCTATTCACCTAGGGTGATTGATAGAGGGTTGATCAGCTACCTGTGTCGGGGCAGAGTTACTGAACGAACGTGTTGCTTAAGTAACGTGAATTCTAGGTTGATCCAAAGTTTATATCTCCTCCTACACTTCCCTTTGTCACTCTTCTCATATGAATTCCTTGATCCCCGTCAGTATTACGAGTCTAGAACCGAGTGATTTACGCTTATACCGAAAGTGATTCGGTTTAATGTTATTAGGTGCGCAAATAAGTTCTCGCTGTTTTTTTTTATGTAAATGCAACTTTAGTGTGAACGAATGGTTACAAATGAATCATTCAAAGTATTTCCCATCGTAAGCTACAACTTTTCCCCATCTTTCTGGTAGAGCTCGAATAGCGTTACGGTAAAAGTGTTCATCTTTTGAGGCTATCCACGAATTAAGCCATTTTTGGATGTCTTCATATGAGCGGAACTGCTGATCAACCAGACCATGTGCCATCGACCGGAACAAGTAATAATCGGACGACTTAATATCTGGGGAATACAGCGGGTGGGGTATAACTTCCCATTAAAGCGTTTCCAGGTAGGTTTCAACGGGTTTGGCAACGTGAGGCCGAGCGTTGTCAAGCTGTAGAATCCCTTTTTCGTGCCTCTGCTCATATTGTGGCCGTTTTTCGCGCAGTGCTCGGCTCAATCGCATCAATTGAAGTCGATACCGTTCCCCAGTGATGGTTTCGTTCGGTTTCAACAGCTCATAATAAATAACACCGACCTGGTCCCACCAATTACGCAGTATAACCTTCGCAGCTTGATTATTCGTTCGAGCAAATGACGTAGAAGCATGCCCGGGCAGTCTGAATCTGTTCGAACACAAAATTTATAAGCTTTTTAAGCAATTTAAAAGGTTTTAAATTCATAGAAAATGTGTATCAAAATTCCTAGAAATACCAACAATAATTTTTTTCCTGAAAAATTAATTTAAAAAGAATATTCAATAAGATTTCCAAAATTATCAATAAAGAATCTGGATGATTTTAAAGTAGTTTTTTTTTACTTCTGCAGGATTTTTAAAAAATTGTAGGGAAAATTCGAGTTCCAAGATAATAATGTTGGTCGTAGCTATTAATTACAAAATTTTCCGTTGAAAAGTATTAAAAACTTACATTTTATGCGCGTAAATTATTTAGCGTTTAATGAACATTTTTTAAGCTTTAATTCTAAAAGTAGTGTTTTAATTTTCAGTTCAACTTTTATAATTTCAAGTGAAAATAAAGATGTTCTTTTTCGACCTAGAATGACAAATATTGAGAATATTGTAATTACATAATTTTAAATAACATATATGGTGTCCAATCGATTGCTATATATTTGAAAGAAAACTTCAAATGTAAGGTTTTTTGTTTTTAATAATGATTATTCTGTCTTAATATTCTACCATTCCTTTAAAGTTTAAACATAGACACTTTTTTTGCAATAGCGATCATGTATACATGATCGCATCTTAACTTAAATTTATCTCATTGCCATAATCTAAATATTTGTCATCCAAGTCGAAAAAGAACAACTTTTTTACTGCAAAACATGTAAATACCTGTAAATTCTTGTAGTTGTAATTTTTTGTAAATTCTTGTAGAAAATTAAAACTACAATAAAATACAACAATGTACATAAAATACAAAAAAAAAGTACCAAATTCGTCTCAATAATAGGAAAAAGTTGTACTTTCCTCTATAGTATCCTTTATAGATTCCTGTAAAAATAGTTTTAGTTTTCTGTACTTTCTTGTACAAATTTTTCCACAAGAGTATTTAACAAAATTGTTGTATTTTCAACAAAACAGATAAAGTTTCGAACAAGTAGTTGAATTTTCAACCAAGAAGATCAATTTTTTACTGAAAAATAAGATTTTTCAAAAAATACTGAAATTTTCAACTAAAAATCAATTTTCAATCAGATAGTTGAATTTTTAACTAAAAAAAATCTTTTCACCGAAATGGGAATAGTTCAATTTTAAAACAGCAATGATACTTTGTAAGATAATTGTTTAATTTTGAACAAAGTATATTACTCTTTAAACAAACAGTTTAATTTTTAAACAAGAAGATTAATGTTCTACCGAAAAAGGTGAATTTTCAACGAAACATATGAATTTTCAATCGAGTTGTTGAATTTCAAACTAAAAAATATTGAACCGAGAAACAACGAATTATCATCCAAATAGATCTATTTTTAACCAAGGAGATGAATTTTCAACCAAAAAGTACAAGTTGCAACTATAACAAGATAAATATACAATCGAAAATAGAATATTTAAATTTTCAGTTAAAAAAAAATTGTCAACAAACTAGTTAAATTTTTAGCAAATTAGTTCTTCTCAATAAAATAAATGAATTTTCAAGCAAGAAGATTAATTTTCGACCAAGAAAAACGAATTTTTTTAAAAATATATAAATTTCCAACGAAATTATTGAACTACTAACTTAGAAGGATACATTTACAATCACAAATGGAATAGTTAAATTTTCAGTTTAAAAATTAATTTTCAACAAAAAGAAAGAGTTTTTCAACAAAAGAGTAAAATTGTTTACCAAAATAATTTATTTTTCAACGAATTAAATTAACTTATGAGCAAAAAGATTAATTTTCTACAAAAAAAAAACTAATTTTTTACAAATTACATGAATTTTCAACCGAATAGTTCAATTTTCAACAAAATAGTTCAATTTTCAAGAAAATAGTTCAGTTTCCAACTAAAAAGATGAATTCTCAAATAAGAATCTCAACCTTTTACCGAAAAATGAAATTTCAACAAAGTACGTGAATTTTCAACGAAATACATAAATTTTCATCTAAGAAAGACATCATTTTGACAAAAAATGTAATAGTTAACTGTTTATTTATAAAAATTAATTTTTAACAAAAAAAAAATGGAATTTTCAACTAAAAATGGAATATTTAAATTTTCCTTTCAAAAAAATCATTATCAGGAAAAAAGTGTGTTTTAACCGATATGAATTGATTTTTAAAGAAAGAACTAATTTTTCTACCAAAAATTTTAATTTTCAACCAAAAACATGAACTTTCAATGAACAGGATTAATTTCCTACCGAGAAAGACGAATTTTCAACAAAATGCATGAGTTTTCCACAGAATCGTGGATTCTTCAGCTCATTCCAAAAAAAATATAGTACTATTTAATAAATTATTCTTGTTGACGTTAATTTATTATTTTTCTACAACTAAAAAGTCATAGAAATGCTGAAAATTCCAGCAAAAAACAGCAGCTTGTATAGTATTCCTTCAAGGGAAGATAGCTATAAACAATAATTATCATTAATTATTACCTCACTCTAATTGAAAAGTGGACAAAAACAGAAAAATTTCAGAAAATAAAGGATCTTTCTACCATTATTCAAAGAGAATGTCAATAAAAATAATAGTAATTTATTGTTGAAACAATTATGTTTATTAACTTGAATTAATTATTACATTACTCCAATTGAGAAGTGCACAAAAAACTTAGTTAAGTTTAAAAGTTGAGCTCCCATCCCCTAGTTTCGTGAGGTTGAATGAAAATTAGAAGCTGCCCTCCAATTCGTAGCCCAAGCTGATAATATAAATAGGTTTATATTCAATATTCGCAATATACACCAATAATATATAAAACATTATGCGCAAAAATGGGATATTTTTGCATTTTTGGAAAAAATTACTTAAAACTTGATTAAAAGACCTTTATATATAAAAAAGTCCAGCCAGGACTTTCCGGTTACAAACTGAAAGCGCTACCGCCTGATCTAACCGGGAGTTAAATGACCCTCGCATCGCGGTCCTTGCAACCTGTGTTGATTTTTTGAAATTCGTTTTTCTCTAGAATGGATTTTTATCTAGAATTTCTCTATTGTATTACAAGTTTGATAATCTTATTTCTGGTTGAAGTATGACTCAAAACAAAATTCCGAAGGGTGTCGCCTGTAGGGATTCCTTGTAAATAAACTTCGTATCTTTTCAATACATTTTTTCTTCCTAGTTTCAATTTCTGTTGACAAAATTTTCCTCCCTAATTATCGAGCTAATTTGTTGTCTCGTCTCTGAATCGTTTGAATATATCCAAGGCATATTTTCCTTTTTCGTAGAAAATTTGTTAAATTACGGAGATTAAAAAAAAAACATAAAAGAAGATCCCATATCGGTTTCCATGCTGCTCCGTATATCGAACATTGAAATCTTCCGCTTTAAAATTAAAATCCCGTACACTTCCCGTACTAATAAAATTCCTGTACAATTCGCGGTCTTCTCACACACTGGACACGCTGTTCTTCAATATTTTTGCTCATTTGATGATTTGATGAATAATGAATTTGCTGGCAGAAGTCTGACAGTATGGATAGGCAGAGGAAGTGAAAGAGGAAGAGACGAATCGATGGATGCAACAACTACAGCAGTGTGCAACCATCTAACGGCTAACGGCTAACCAGTAACCAACTAGCCAAGTGATGTTGGGGGTGGGATACATTGCAGGCAGGCAGGCAAAGCAAAGGGTCAGTTACAGATTTTTGCGGGCAGCTCGACCGGCGTTGGGCAGCTGGCGTGCGGTCAGCCACTGCCCGCAGCGCTGCGTCGGTCGTGCATCACCCGGCCACCGTATTAACCCCAAGCCCAAAGCTCCACGTACTATATGCTCGCTCGTAGAGTGGACCACAGACTCCATGAACCGCGGTCCAGAACCTCGACCAAAACCATACCCCAATTCGAAAATGTAGCTTATTTTATAAATACTTATAAACAGTGAAAAAGATGTAAAAAAAACACACACTTCTTCAGGTTAATCAAGTTTACGTTGCTATTTTCACCGAGTTTGAATAGAAAACGTGGATTTTGTGCATCATGCTAGTATTTATTCTGCTTAACTTTCTCTGCAAGCCTTCGACTGACTCTGCCATACAAATGTTATCATCTGCAAACGTTAACCCACGCGCCTTCATGTTCCCTAGATCTACACCTTCTTCTTCGAAGAGGGCCATTTTTATGTAGATAATAAATATCCATCGGATATAACGCATCCTTGATCGACACCTTGCCTAATATCGAACAGTTCACTCAGTTGTCCAATTTACTCAAACACTACCTGCATATACTGTTCTTATTGCTTTTAGGAGCCTTCCTCCCAATAATTCCTTGAAATAGTCTCTCGAAGCGTCTAGTATTCCGTCTATATCTTATACTATTCCACCCTTGTTATTTCTCATGCTGCTTAACTCTGTACTACTACTTCCTCCCTTGCTATCCTTGCGAACTTGCCAATAAAATAATTTTTCATTTCCTTCAAAGCGTTTTCCATTTTCTTCTTTTCTCTTCTGATTTTATCCTTGCATTCTTTAACTAGTATTTTTACTTTTCTGTTTTTGTCCTTATAATCATTTTCTAGTCTAATTCTCTCATCATCGCTAAGACCTGTGATGCTCAACTTTCTTAGATACGCTTGCTTCTTTTTGTGGATGGCTACGCGAATTTTATCGTTCCACCACGCATCACCAGTCATTCTTCCTACAACCGCAGTACCAAACACTTCAGCCGCACTTCTAACTATGATATCGGCGAGCATAGTAAATGCGACCTATATATTTGTATTGCGTATTAGCGTCTCCCAGGTTGTTCTATCTATGCGTTCATGTATCTTATTCTAAAATTCTGTTCGCATCGCTGGTTTCTGTCAATTCTCTTCCTTGATTAGCCTAAGTTAATTTTTCAAACTACGAAGTAATGATCCGTTCCGCATTCGGAACCTCTCATTACTCTTATATCTTTTACTAGCTCTCTCAGTGTGTCATCTACAATAACTAAGTCAATCATATTATGGCTATCGCCTTTGCACCAGGTATACAACTGGATCATTTTGTTTTTAAACCAAGTATTTGTAATATACAAGCTCTTTTCCAAGCATAAGCTAACCAATTTGTCTCCGTTACTATTTGTTGTATGGATCTTAAAAATTAGCTACCACCCTTTTCGTACTCTCGCGTTCAACTCCCAAAAATCCATTCATGTCTCCTAGGACCTAGTAGAATGTTTTTTCCCTATGTTTGCAAGTGCCTGTGATATCATTTTAAGTGTTTTAGAAGGCTTCTTTTACCTCATTCCTTTCACCATCAGTTGGAGCGTAATACGCTATGATAAATAGTCTTCTGATTCCCACTTTCATTCTAACTCACAACAATCTAAGAGATACAGATTCATACTTCTTGACTCTCAGTTTTGCTCCCTCATATATTATTATACCGATTCCATAGCAAGCATGTGACTCGCTATCTACTCCTGACCATAGCTCGAGTTCCTGCTTTAACTTCCCATTTTCTATTATTCTACTATCGCATCCCTTTTTCTTTGTATTAGGTACACATAAAATATCCAGCTTCTTTATGTGAATTGTTTCTCGTAATTGCCTTTCCTCAACATCATTCACCCCTCTAGCATTCCAAATTTCCAGTCTACATTCATCATCTGTAACTTCACCTTCACCTTTACCAGATGCATACCTGTCGCCAAACAGAGTTTCAATCCATTCGAGGCTACTGTATTGTTTGTATCATTATTTTTTTTTAATATACGACCATTTACCAACTTGATGCGAGAAATGTATTTTGTGAGTGAGAATCATGTCCTAAATAATTAGCCAGGTGTCGTAAGGTGAAGAGTCTAGTTATAAAGTCAGTCCCACCCGACTTCAGACAATGGAAGGGGCAAGATAGGGACAGCACTAGAATCAGAAGAGTCAAAGTTGGTTTATGTTGTATACTCAGAAGGGCACCATCCTTCAGCAGATTATCAAGAAAGGAGATATTCTGTACATTTTTCCACCAAAAAATTATTTTTTGACCGATAAAATACAAAATCGGACTAAAAGGTACCACAGGGTTCGCATCTAGACACTCGACCTTGCCGTTAGAGGGCCAATTTTGCCGCCCGAGTGGAGTGTTCGCATTTGTAAGGTGGCACAAAATGCATTCGAAAAATTTTTTTTTCCAATTTTCGGCATATGCCCCGCAAATTTTGTCGAATCCACAAAAAAGTTCTTCTTTAATCGTTAGAAAAAATAATATTAAAAGGTTCCGTAAGCCCTATATGACTACATCGGGGGACGGCGGCTCAGAATGTGGCCAAAATTGGGCCTCGTGGTTTATGGAAGCCCTTTTGCAAATAATACCTTTAAAAACGATTTTTTTCCTAAATAATGGAAAAATTCTAAATTCCATGAGAAAATAAATGTTCCTATTCAAAATAAGGCAATTTACCTGAAAAATATTTGTGAATGTTCCCCAAAGTTTTCGGAGTAAATACCTAGATTTTTTTCAAATGTAAATCTGAAAATGTCATAGATTGAAACCAGACTTGTGTAGCGATCCTGGTTTAATGTTCCTGCAATTGATTCTACAGTTTGAAGCCCCCAGCTTTCATGGGGTGGACAAACTTTCTCACTTTGTGTTCTCTCCAACGAGCTTCTTGAGTTACTAATTACAGGGTCAAAGCTAAAGTTTCGCAAGTTTCCAAGTTCAGACGGGAAGGTTCCAATAGAGGATAAATTCCTAATGCGAATCGTTTTAATCCGAAAACACCGTAGGAAAGGTGGTACCAATTTGTTTCGTTAAATAACACAGGCACACAAAAAAAAAAAAAATTCCATGTGCGGTGGAATAAACTACTATAACTAGATGTCTTTGGGGTCTCTGAATCCGAATCTGGTGTCAGATTCGGATCCAGCGACTAATATGTGTAATTAATTAAGAGAATGATCTCATATTTTTCAAGCTGAGACGTTTTTTTGTAGAATTTTCAAAAGCGTTATGCACAATTTGAAAATTATTAATTTATAGCGATTTATTTTCACGATCCTAATTTTAGAATACTTCGATTTTTAACTAAGTTTGGAACTTTTTAAATGACAGTGAATGTTTTTTCTGTACAGATCGCTCCTTTTTTAATAATAAAATCTATTTATTCACTTTGAATGTCATTTGATACTACATGATGTGATACCTCTCAATATTTTTTATCATCTTTAAAACTTCTATAATTTCAATTAAAAATTATAGTTTTGATTGCGCATATTCTGAAATTGTCTAATATTCGAGGTCTTGAAACTAAAGTTGTTATCTTCAAAAGTTTAAATTCGCAAATATTTGTTCTGAAGTTTCTCATTTTCTTAAATGCTCAATCAGCAAAGTTCCTAATTTTTTAAAGTTTAGATTTGTTATGTTAGTTCTGTTAACCTACTAAAAGTAATTAAAAATGTGCAGTTCCTAATGATTTTTTTTATTTTTATTATTTTTCATTTGCATTCAGTGGCCCCGAAAATATAGGGGTTGAAAAAACCAAAAATGCTTTCAATTTTGGAAATCCTATTGAAATTCCGTGAATGTATTGTGACTAAATTCTTTGAAATCCAATGAAATATTACTTAGAATTATTAAAATCCTCAAAAGATGATAGAATCCCGTAAAAATTCTTTTAAATATTTGTAAATTGTGGGAATCCTCTGAAATCCCTTGGAATCTTTTTCGATATCCTGAAATCCTATGAATTATATGACATCCTTCAAAATCTTCTGAAATTCAAAAAGTTTCTTTGAAACTGCATATTAACCAAAATATTTGAAATGGTCTTTAATCTTCAAACCGTTGAAGTCCGACAAAGTCCCTTAATTCTGATAAGATTCGTCGCAATTTATAGAAATATTGCAAAATCACCTTGAAACCTTTAAAATCTTAAAAACCTCTCAAAATGTTTATATGAGGTTTAGGAAAATCTTTGCAATCCCATAAATGTTGCTTCAATCTCTGAAAAGCTATTGGAATCTTTGAAATAATAATTTGAAAAAAATAATTCGTCTTTTTGTCTTAAAAATTGAAAAGGTTGGAGGGAAATGCAATTGTTTTGTAGAAGATACGTTTTTTTTATTGAAAATTTATTTTTTCAAGGAAAATCTAACTATTCCATATTTGCACTCTAAAAACAGACTATTGACTGTCAAACGATTCCATTCACTATTAAAGGATTTTCCATTCAAAATTAGCATAAGAGGAAATCCTTTCATAGTTAAAGGATTGTCGTTTCAAATGATATCCTTTACCTATGAGAGGATTTCCTTTGATCTTGAAGTAAAATCTGTTTTCGGACAGAAGAAAGAATAATTTGAACGTTAAGTGAAAACTTTTTGCCTGGTATTACGTGCAAGAAATGTACAAAAACCGAACTTTGGTGGATGTAAATATAGAATCGAAGCTCTAAAACACCATTTCACAAAGAACGTCTTACGAACTTTCGATTGTCAAAAGCATTAAAAAAATGTATACTTCAATTGTGAAAAGCGTAAAAATCAATGAAAAGTGAGGTTATGCGGATCGAAAATTGTTCTTTCAGTATACGTACCTTCCAAAGGTTTCGCGTAAAAATCTGAGATTCCTAATTTTTCGAATAAATCCATTTTCCACATCATTTCGCACGTTTTCTTACTCACTTTATCAATTAATGAATAAATCGTGCAGTGAAAAATTCACTCGTGTGTAGGCGCAGTTTCTCCGCTAGCCAACAAATGAAATCCTCTAATAGTTAAAGGAATTCTTTTCAAAGTCAAAAGAAATCGTTCATCTGTAAAACTACTTCCGTTTTGCATTTAACGGATAAGTCTTTGAACAGTGAAACAATTCTATTGATGGACAAAAGAAATCTGCTTAATTTCAAAGGACGCATCTTGAAATGAACGTAATTTTACTGTTAATAGACTTTTCCTTAAAGTGTGGTTAAATATTGATCTTTTTGGTTTAAAAATTCAAGTATTTGGATGAAGATTGATGTGATTTCTTGAAAATTCGTCTTTTTTGGTAGAAAATTAATCTTTTGATTGAAAATGTAACTATTTGGTTAAAAATTTATATTTCATGTCAAAAATTCGCCTTTTTTGTGAAAAAGATAATCTTCGTTGGAAATTTTCGTCTTTTTTAGTAAATAATTAATCTTCTTGGTTGAAAATTCATCTTGACAGCTTTTTTTTAGCATGAAAATGTAACTACTTGGTTAAAAAGTTATCTTTTTTGGTTGAAAATTTAGTTATTCGATTGAAAGTATTATTTTTAATTATCATTTTATCATCATAAAGTATCATTCAGTTTTTTAGTAAGTTTGTCTTTCATCTTGAAAATTCTACATTTTGTATAACATTTTTTCTTCATTGACTGAAAAATCTCTCTTTGTTGAGGATTCAAGTATTTCGCTGAAAATTCATATTTTTTAGTTCAGTTGAAAATTCGCAACTACTGGTTCGAAAGTGGAATTACTTTGTTAATTCTTCAGAAACAGTAAGATTTGATCAAACCCCCCTCCCCAAATCGTCTTACGTTATTGTTGAATAGACCATAAATAAATTCACGGAAAAAATGTCGTCGGCAAAAATTATGTTAGGTTGTCACTTGTTGGGGGGGGGGGGGTCAAAACTTATTTACCCTAACAAAGGGTGGTACTTGAATTAAAGTTGCAGAAAAGAACTTAACTTCATAAATTTGGGCCTTTTTAGTATCAAAAATTGCACATGAACACAATTTTCGAAATTCTTGTAATCCGTAATTTTCATTCAATTCATCGAGTTTCACACAATCTGGACATGTCTTATTACCTACAACCACCATAGCCATGATTCAGGTACTAAAAATTAGGTCTGATAACAGAGCCGCACAAAAAAGTAGGACTTCTGACCGACCAAACTAGTCAATTCTTATGTATTTTAGGTCGCTGATTCCGAATCCGTAATCGGAATTCCGAAGTTAGCTTTTGTTTTCTGCCTAACCTCAAAGTTTCGTAACCTCAAAAAACACTTTTTTCATACATCTCACAGCCTCACAAAAAATGGAACAGTAGGTGTTCCGACAGATCAGATAAGTCAATTCTGACATATTTTGGCCGCTGAATCCGAATCGTAGGAATTGATTAATCTGGTCCGTCGGAGCTCCTACTTTTTTGCGTGGCTGTGAAATGTACGAAAAATGTGTTTTTGGGAGTTACGGAATTTTCAGACTAGGAAGAAAACAAAAACCCGCTTCGGAATTGCGCCATCGGATTCGAATTCAGTGACCCAAAATACGTAAGAATCGACCAGTCCGGTCCGTCGGAACTCCTATTTTTTTATGATGCTGTGTAATTAAGGGGCTCAAATTTGTCATGGAAATTAAGAGGCTTTTAGTACTTATGCTTCTTATATGCAAATTGTCAAAATTTCCTCTCTGGATCCGCTCTTACCTCCAGGTCACTTCTCTGGACCCGCGCCTGGATTGAAAAAAATGAGCACCCATTATGACGCATGAGATTGCGTAGCGGCAAATTGAAGGGATAATACTAGATTTACTGGAATCACTACGATTACTGGATTATTTATGAAATCATCGAAGCTGGGAAAGGAAAAGGACCATTACGCAGAGAGAGCACCGTTCTTGCGACGATCTCGGGGTCAATTAAAAGACCACAATATGCGTCGAGAGTTTACCTCCTACCTAACCAATAAGGCATTCTATCGTATTCTGCGCGTATCGGGACCCTTTCCCACGAGGACGACGATCCGGTAAGACTGCCCTAACGATACAAGAGAGCTTCAAGCAAGAGTTGAGACTGGGGTCGCACCCAGTGGTCCCGTCGCATACTCCAGGCACGTAATGTGTCTGAGAAAATTTATTAATTCGAGATAAAGTTAATATATATCGCCTTCTGACTTCGTTTATCGGTAAATTCGTGTTTCTTCTAGATCTAACAACGTCGAACTTACAGAAAATAAAAGAAATTTTTTACTATTTTTGCAGAAAGGGCCGTCCATAAACTACGCTACCAATTTGAGGGGCGCCAAAAATCACGAATGGCAATAGGGTTTGGCGGGGGGATATGTGTCTCTCACAGATCTAACATCAGACTTACAGAAAATAAAAGTAGTTTAAAAACTATTTTTGCAGTAAGAGGCCGTCCTTGAACTACGTTACCAATTTAAGGGGGCCAAAAACTACGGATGGCAATAGGGTTTAGCGGGGGATGTGTGTTCCTCCCAGATCTAAAAACATTGGTGTCATAGAAAATAAAAGAAATTTTTCACTATTTTTGCAGAAAGGGTCGTCCATAAACTACGCTACCAATTTGAGGGGCGCCAAAAATCACGAATGGCAATAGGGTTTGGCGGGGGGATATGTGTCTCTTACAGATCTAACATCAGAATTACAGAAAGTAGAAGTAGTTTAAAAACTATTTTTGCAGTAAGGGGCCGTCCATGAACTACGTTACCAATTTGAGGGGCCAAAAACTACGAATGGCAATAGGGTTTGGCGGGGGGGTCGTGTTACTTCCAGATCTAAAAACATTGGACTTATAGACAAATAAAATGAGTTTTACAACTATTTTTGCAGTAAGGGCCGTCCATGAACTACGTTACCAATTTGAGCGGGGCCAAAAATCACGAATGACAATAGGGTTTGGCGGGGGGATATGTCTCTTACAGATCTAACATCAGACTTACAGAAAATATAAGTACTTTAAAAACTATTTTTGCAGTAAGGGGCCGTCCATGAACTACGTTCCCAATTTGAGGGGGGCCAAAAACTACGAACGGCAATAGGTTTTGGCGGGGGGATGCAAATTTAATCCAGATCTAACATCAGACTCACAGAAAATAAAAGTAGTTTTTAACTATGTTTGCAATAAGGGCCGTCAATAAACTACGTTACCAATTTGAGGGTGGCCAAAAACTACGGATGGCAATAGGGGTTGGCGGGGGGATGCGTGTTCCTTCCAGATCTAAAAAAATTGGACTCATAGAAAATTTAAGGAATTTTAAAACTATTTTTGTAGTAAGGGGCCGTCCATAAACTACGTTATCAATTTGAGGGTGGAGGGGTTCACGCCAAAAACTACGGTTGTCAACAGGGGGAGGGGTGGGGGTCAGCGGAAGGAACTTTACAAACAGAGGTAACGCTTAGTATGTTTCTTGACGGTAAAGTGTAACAAAGTTTTTTCTTTTCATAATTTTTAAAGAATTTTATTTTATTTATTATTTTTCTTTTTTTTATAAATCTACTATTATATTTTTGGTTCGGAATTCATCTCGTTTGGTTAAAAAATTCCACTGTTTTTCGATGAAAATTTAATTCTTTTGTTGAGAATGCTAATATTTTGTTAAAAAGTCATCATTTGGGTAAGAAATCCATTGTTTGATTGAAAGTTAAACTGAATTGTTAAAAATTTTTTTTTTTTTTTTTGGTGAAGATTCATCTTTTTGGTTACCAGAGAGGCTTAGCTACAGAATATTGATGAGTGTTAACAACATTGTCATGTAAATCACTATGAATATGGAAATTAATTTTCTTGTTTTTCTCAAATCGTTTCTTTAGATTTACTTATTTCCAATTTCCGCTTCTGAAAGATCTACAAGTTCGTAAAGTCAACAGGAAATATTTTAGAAAATTTTAAATTTCGACGTGGGGGAAAATTTCAAAATTTCATATGATTGGCTATAAATGACTATGGTCGTAAACAATTTTTTTTTCCTTTCTAAAAGTGTTTCTTCAGATTGACCAAGTTTCAACTCTCGCTTCTGGAAGATCTACAGTGCTCTAGGGCCAACATGGAATGTTTTCAAAAGTATTAAATTTCGGGGTGGAAGAAAAGTTCCATTTTTCCTATGTTGGGCTAAAAATCAGGGTCTGGAGATTGATTTTTTTGCTTTATAAAAATGTTTCCTTAGATTTATCTAGTTTCATCTTCTGCTTCTAAAAGATCCACAACTTCCGAGGACCAACAGGGAATTTTTTAGGTAATTTCAAATTTCTGGATGGTGGGAAAAAGTCGAAATTTTCTATATTGTATTGTATATAAAAGTAAGAATTTTTTAAATTACCATAACTCGGAACCCAATAAATATAGAATTTTTTTTTCATTTGTTCTCATATTTTTGCTCACTTTCTTTTTCCTATTGAAAAGTTTGCTCTACAGTGCAATGATAATAGTTCGTCTACTCAAACGCGACTTTTGGAACTCTTTTAAAAAACAACCGAGCTTGTCAATAATTGATCTGTTCTACAGATTTTGATATTTCAAAAAGGACAGCTTAACGAAACTTTTTCATTAGAATTGTACTTTAGTTGTAATCGGTTAAGTCGGGTAAAATCGAGGTGTGTACTCTCAACTGAGGTTAACTTTCCTTGGTGAATCACAGATATCTCCGGCGGAATCCGCTAGAGGTAGCACGTTATAAACCTGGAACCACGGAATGTTTACCTCAGTTGAGAGTGTTCAGCTGACTATTACCCTGCGAAATTAATCGCGAAATTAATTTTTCTTGTATTCTAAAAGTGTTTCTTTAGATTCAATTAGTTCTAAATCCCGTTTCTGGAAGATATACAACTTCCTGGAACGGAAAGGGAATATTTTAGAAAGTTTTGAATTTCGGGGCGGGAGAAAAGTTCAATTTTCCTATACTGAAATATAAATCACGCTGGCTTTGGAAATTAATTTTTTTCTAAAAAGTTTTACTTTAGATTTATGTTGTCACCACTACAACTTCTAAAAGAATTTCAAAAGCCTGGGACCAGTAGTGAATTTTCAAAAAAATTTTAATTTTAGGGCGAGATTGAAATAACACTGACAGAACTTGAGTGTCAAAAGTAAACCTTTTTAACCACAAATTTTATCACTCAGTAGTAAATAAAAAGTAAAATAAAATCATTGCAAAACTAGAAGAAGCACTGCAACTTCAAGTTGCACGGACGACAGTCTCGTGAAAATTAAAAAAAAATGGAACTATTTCAACACTTTTTTAAGTCTTTTATCCCAACAATATTTTTCTACGGCAGTATTGTTTTAATATTTTTTGGGGACGTGCAGTTGGAATTGTACTAATTTTTAATTGAACTAAAAGGTACTTCTTTGTTCGGGTGGTAGTTTATAACGTCGCTTTTAGAATTAAATTTGATAAGAAGCATAAAATCAGAATGGACATAAAAATTCCTCCTGTTCGTGGGACAATTCCAGGTTTTGACTGGGAATAAAGTTCGGACCAATCGATCGAAATTCGATTGATATTCCAGAATCGATTTCGGTTCATGGCTCCACGAACTCTGAAAAGAAGAACAATCGCGTTCGGAGGCAGAATACGAAAGACTCGTGTGAATTACAAAAGAGTGAAGGACAAAAAGCGAGATGGGCTGAGAAAAGAAAAAAAGAAATCGATTAAACTGACTAGACACCAGTGTTTCACACGTCGAGCTATTAACCAGTGAATCACGAGTTATTAGTAGTCATCGACTGTGCAATCGTGATGGCGTTACCGCCGGACAGAAGATGACTATGTAGTAGAGGACAGTTCGAAAGCTTGGCACGTTTCATATTCCCTTCTTTTATATCTTTGTCTTTTTTCATCTCTCGTATAATCGCTCTGGGAATTCTATTATTTACTTCGATCGTCGTATGTTGTGTCGCATATGGGGACGCATACGCAACTCGACGTTTAACGCAATTACGGCGACGTTCGAGTGTGTACGTGAAGAAAATCCCGATGGTACCTCACGCAGCCAAGTACCTGACTTTACGCTCTAACAGATACCGAAGCCCGGTTTACATTTAGAGACTCGGAGGCTTCATACGCTCGCTAAATACCAACTTCCGGCATGGATTCGGGATTCGATGTACTCAACGACCACCTTGGCGAACTTGGATTTTGGAGGCTTCCGGTCATCAGATCTTCCTACACAAAAAGATCTTCCTACACACTGCTACACAGAAAAAACAGGGGCTACGAAGCGTTGCAGGTCATCGTTCAAGCAGGGTAATAGTCAGCTGAACACTCTCAACTGAGGTAAACATTCCGTGGTTACAGGCCTATAACGTGCTGCCTCTAGCGGTGTCCGCCGGTGATACATACGGTTCACTTCTGAGAGTTTACCTCAGTTGGGAGTACCCACCGCGCGTTTACCCTACTTGACCGATTCCCTGTAACATTTCGCACCATCAGTTTTTCTGTCTACATAATCCAGGAATCGAGTGGTTTTGGGCCAGGGAAAATAAGTACAAGACAATTTTTAGAAGTGACGTTTGCGTGGACGGAGCATTATTATTGCATTCTAAAACAAATTGTACAACATGGATTCGATGTACTCAACGACCACCTTGGCGAACTTGGATTTTGGAGACTTCCGGTCATCAGATCTTCCTACACACCAAGATCTTCCTACACACTGCTACGGATGGCAATAGGGTTTAGCGGGGGAAGTGTGTTCCTTCCAGATCTGAAAACATTCGTTTCATAGAAAATAAAAGGAGTTTCAAAACTATTTTTGTAGTAAGGGCCGTCCATAAACTACGTTACTATTTTGATGGACAGTCAAAAACTACGGATGGCAATAGCGTTTGACGGGGGGGATGCGCGTTCCATCCAGATCTAACATCAGACTCACAGAAAATAAAAGTTGTTTTTAATTATTTTTGCAGTAAGGGGCCGTCCATAAACTACGTTACTATTTTGATGGACAGTCAAAAACTACGGATGGCAATAGGGTTTGGCGGGGGATGCATGTTCCTTTCAGATCTAAAAACGTTGGACTTAAAGTAAATCAAAGAAGTTTCAAACTATTTTTGTATCAAGGGCAGTCCATAAACTACGTTACCAATTTGAGGGGGGTCAAAAACTACGGATGGCAATAGGGTTTAGCGGGGATGCGTGTTTCTTACAGAGCTAACATCAGACTTACAGAAAATAAGAGAAGTTTTAAAACTATTTTTGCAGTAATGGGCTAATGGGACTAATAAGTCAGCTTATCACTCTCAACCGAGGCAAACTTTCCGTGGTCACAGGTTTATAACGTGCTACCTGTAGCGGATTCCGCGGGGATATCTGTGATTCACCAAGGAAAGTTTACCTCAGTTGAGAGTACACACCTCGATTTTACCCTACTTAACCGATTGCAACTAAAGTACAATTCTAATGAAAAAGTTTCGTTAAGCTGTCCCTTTTGAAATATCAAAATCTGTAAAACAGATCAATTATTGACAAACTCGGTTGTTTTTTAAAACAGTTTTAAAAGTCGCGTTTGAGTAGATGGACTATTTTTTATCATTGCACTGTAGAGCAAACTTTCCAATAGGAAAAAGAAAGTTAGCAAAAATATGAGAACAAATGAAAAAAAAATTCTATATTTATTGGGTTCCGAGTTACGGTAATTTAAAAAATTCTTACTTTTTTGGATTTTCAGCGAAAATTACTATGTTTCAAAATCGTAAATCGAGCGAAAAAACTGATCTATTCCCATTATTTAGGGATTTTTCAGGTTTCAAAAATTATTTTTTTTTACATTCCTAACAGTTTTTTTTTTAAGTCATTCTGTTTGGTTGGAAATTCAACCATTTGATTGAAAATTCGTTTATTTGGGTTTAATATGAAACTACTTTGGTAAAAATTCAATTATTCGGTTGAAAATTCAATTGTTTCATAGAAAATTCGTCTTTTGGGCATGATAATTCAACATTTTAGATCAAATTTTTTTTCTTTGTGGAGTAAAATATCATTTCTACTTGAAACAACAACTATTACAATTTTCATTAAGAATTCATCTGTTTTGTACAAAAATGCAGCTACTTATTTGAAAGTGGAACTACCTTATTTTTATTGAAAATCATTTATTTTTTTGGTCGCAAACTAATTTTTTCTTACAGAAAATATAATTATTCCGTTTTCGGTCGAAATTTGATTTTTTCTAGTGAAAAATTAATGTATTTTGTTAAAAATTCTTATTTTTGGTAGATAATTAATTTTCTTGTTTGAATATTCATTTTTTTTGTTGAAAATTCACCATTTTAGTTGACAATTAATTTCTTTGGTTAAAAATTGAACTGTTCGGTTAATAGTTCATGTATTTTGTTAAAAATTCATCTTTTTGGTAGAAAAGTAATCTTCTTGGTTAAAAGTTCAACTTTTCTTCTACAAATTTATTTTGCTATTGAAAATAATTTTTTAACTGAAAATTTGACTATTTCATTGTTTGTTGAAAATCGTTCTTCTTTGTTAAAAATTCAATTATTTGGTTGAAAATTCATGCATTTTGTTACAATTTCATTTTACTTGGTTGAAAATTGATTTTCTAACTGAAAATTCGACTATTCTATTTTAACTTTTAATTTTATCCTTATTAGTTTAAAAATCATGTATTTTTGCATATTCGTACATTTTGGTAGAAAAGTATTCTCATAAGTAATTTCATTTTTGGTTGAAATTTCGTTTTTTGGTTGAAAATGTAACTGTAAATGTAAATTTAACTAGTTGGTTGAAAATTAATTCTTTTAACTGAAAATTTAACTATTCTTTTTTAAGTTAAAAATATATCTATTCAGTTTAAAAACATGTATTTAGTTAAAAAGACATCTTTTTGGTAGAAAAGTAATCTCATTAGTTGAAACTTCATCTTTTTTGTTTAAAATTCATTCTCTGGTTGAAAATTTAACTATTTTGTGCGAAATCCTTTTTCTTTCGTTGAAATTTTTTTGTTGCTATTGAAAATTCGACTATTGTATTTTTGGTTTTGTTAACAGTTTGTCTTTTTGGGTAGAAAATTCATTTTGGTTTGAAAATTCAACTTTTTTGTAAAAAAGTGTTTTGCTCTAAAATTCAACAGTTTTGTTGGAAGTTATATTGTCTATTAAAAATTAATATCTTCATGTTGAAAACTAAACTGTTTTGTGGAATATTCCTCTTTTAAATTGAAAATTCATCTGTTTTAGGTTGATGATTCAAATAGTTTATTGAAAAATGGTCGTTTTTTATTGAAATCACCTATTTTTGATTGAAAATTAAAATATTTTTGGTGGAAATATTAATCACTTTTTTTGTTGAGAGTTCATTTTTTTATTGAAGATTCATCTCTTTGGTTGAAATCGTAATTATTTTGTTAAAAATGTATTCTTTTTTGGTTGAAAATTAATTGTTTTGACTGAAAATATAATTATTCCATTTTTTGTTCAAAATGTATGTTTTCAAGTTGAAAACTGATTTATTTGGTTCAAAATTCGTCTTTTAGTCCGAGGATTAATCTGCTCGGTTCAAAATTAACTATCTTGTTAGAAATTAATTTTTTTGGTTCAAGATAATTTTTTTAACTTGAAGTATTTTTTCTTAGTTGAAACTTCATGTATTTTGTTGCAAGTTCGTCTTTCTTGGTAGACAATTTATTTTCTTTGTCGAAAATTCATCTTTTTTGTTGAAAAATCATCTATATTGATATAAGTCCATCTATTTGATTGAAAATGCAATACCTTATGAAAAACAGTACGATTTTATCAAACCCCCTCCTCTCAAATCTTTTTACGTAATTTGTAGATGTCCCTTATAACAATTATGTAGGACTTGTGACTAAAAGTCTTTTAAATAAATTTAAAAACAAAAATGTATTTCATCAACATTATTGGTCCCCTAGATGTAACAGTGTATCTACTATCTAGGGAACCAGAAAATCGCGAGAAACCCGGGAATTTCAAATAGCCAGGAAATTTCAGGAAATGAATCAAATCAGGAAATTTCGAAATTGGCATCTGGTAACAACCCTAATTCGAAGTAAATGATTTTTTTAGTACAATTTGTGGAGCCGAGAATTCCTTCCTCAGAACTCTATAGGAAGCAAGGCAAAGTTTCCGGAACTCAAGGTAGGGACCTCAAATTGGAATTTCCCAGAGGATTTGGGACACTCGCGACTTGGAGGATCAGTTTGGATTCGCAGAGACTGTGCTCTGCTCACTGTTCAGCGAGGCGTAGATACGCAAACTTAACCGGGTCGCCAGGTCGCATCCAGAATCCACCATCCGTCGTCTTGCCGTAGCTCTAATCCCTACTGTGTACCAATTACCTCGTCCACTCTGGCTCTCGTTCATGCAAATTGGATTTGGGTTGCAGAGACAGAGACCTCCTACCTACCCACTATTGTGTCGCCACAACGATTCTGTCGTTTGCTTTATTCCTCCCTTAAAGGCCAGTGTCCAAGGAAACGGCCGTAAAATTGCTCCAACAAGAGAGAAGACACTTCTGACGCGGTGATTCCACCGTGAAAGTGTAACAATGCCTGACCAATGGGCTATCGCTCTCACTAAGGGAGACCACAACGGTACCGACAATGTACCATAAGGATCTCCTCGTAATCGCTCTATTTATGTGGGACTTCATAGTCCGGGTCCACCACCATGATGACCACCTGAAAGTAGACGAAATCTCTTCTGGATCACCGAAGCTTCAATTGCTCCATCTTGGCTCCACTTTCCTCTAAACGGATTATCTCCTCGTGTCAGTCTCCTCGTGCTAGTTTTCTTTCATCGTTTTATTTTGTGTTCTTCTTTGCAATAAGAAGGTTTCTTCTATCACAGCAAATAATTCTTTTTTGATAGTTTAATCTTAGTGCAAAGACATGTTTGTTTCTGAAGTTATGTTGGAAGGGGAACCTGCACCCTTCGGAATT
This sequence comes from Andricus quercusramuli, assembly GCA_932178445.1. Classification (NCBI taxonomy): domain Eukaryota; kingdom Metazoa; phylum Arthropoda; class Insecta; order Hymenoptera; family Cynipidae; genus Andricus; species Andricus quercusramuli. The sequence continues at coordinate 22,971 of CAKNXH010059636.1, read as the reverse complement.
TTGTTTGGATCCAATATTCAATGGCTTTTCAACCGTTTTTGAGAAAAACGGTTTTAAAAAAATCCACGTATGTTACATGGACCGCGATGCAAGAGTATTTCAAGTCCCAGTTAGATCAGGCGGTAGGGCTTTGAGTTTTTGACCAGAAAGATGAATTTTCAACAAAGATTTCAATTTTCAACCCAATAGTTAAATTTTCGGCTTTGGCTAGTCGTTCCGAAAAATTGGGGGAGGTGGAAAAGGGGTTAATTTTAGACCAAACAGTTGCATTTACAACTAAATAGTTCAAATTTAATCAAAAAAGATCAATTCTGAACAAAATAGTTGAATATTAACCAAATATTTGAATGTTCAACCTACAAAGTTGAATTTTCAAAGGAAAAAGACTGAAGTTGGACCAAAAACAGTTGCATTTTGAATTTTTTAGAAGATAATGGAATTTTCAATCCAAAAGGACGAATTTTCTTCTCGAAAAGACGAGTGTTTAAAAAAAACAGTTTAATTTTTCAACAAAAAAGATTACTGTTCAACACAGTAGTTGAATTTTCAATAAAATAATAGAATTTTCATCAAAATGGTTGCATTTTTAACCAAATAATTGAATTTCCAACCTAAAAAGGTGAATTCTCAACAAACTGTTCAAAATTTCAAACAATAAAAATTAAGCATCAACAAAAAATAATTGCATTTTCAACCAAAGAGTTGAATCTTCAAACCAAAAAGACAAATTTTGTAGAAGGCAGTTAAATTTTCTACCAAGAAAGATGACAAAAAAGATTAATTTGAAATTCAACAAGACCAATTTTTAATAAAGCAGTTGAATTTTCAAACAAAAAATATGACTTTTTAACATAATAGTTGCATTTTTAACAAAATGAATGAATTTTCATCAAACTGGCTCTAGTTTTAAACAAATAATTGAATAATCGACATACAAAGATAAATTTTCAACCAAATGCTCAAATTTTCAACAAGAAAAAAATTAAAGACAAACCAAAAACATTTGCATTTTCAACCAAATACTTGGATTGTCCAGCCAAAGAGATGGATTTTTTAGGAAACAGTTGACTTTTCAATCCAAAAGTCCGAATTTCCTTCCTAAAAATAAGAGTGTTCAACAGAACTGTTAAATTTTCAACAAAAATTATGAATCTTCAACTACGAAAAATGAATTTTCAATAAAGGAGCTCATTTTCTAACCAATTAGTTGAAGTCTTAAACAAAAGATGAATTTTCAAGCAAGAACTTTTCTATAACAAAATATTAATTTTCAATACAAAAGGACGCATTTTCGATCCAAAAAGACAAGTGTTCAGGAAAACAGTTAAATTTTCGACTACAAAAGATTACTCTGTAACAAAATAGTGGAATTTTCGACAAAAATAGTTACATTTTTATCCATATAGTAGAATTTTCAACCTAAAAAGTTGTATTTTTAACCAAAAAGTTCAATTTTCAAATAAAAAAGATAAATTCTTCACCAAAAATGAAATAGTTAAATTTTTAGTTACAAAAATTAATTTTCATTGAAAAAAGGTTTTCAACCAAATCGTTAAATTTTCAACCAGTGATAAATTATGAAAAAAATGTAAGAATCTTCAACCGAGTCTTCAATCACAAGAAATGAATTTTTAACCAAATTGCTCAGTTTTTAACCAAGAAGTTAAAGTTTTAAACAAAAAATTGTATTTTTAACCAAGACCAAGATTTTCTTATTGGGTTTAATTAATTAATTTTGCATTCAAACGAAAAAAACGAGAAAGAAGGGAAGTTTCTTGAAAACAGGGGAAAACATAGGAGTTCCTTAAAAAAATGAGAAAAGGGGAAATATTGAAGTCTGGACAGTCATGCAGAATGTTATAAACTTCAACCTTCAACTTTAGCTTATCGAGAATTCCCTGACTCTTTCAGGTTTTTCCTGACATATCCTGACTTTCCATGACCAGTTTTAAATTACCAGACTTTCCCCGATATTCCCGAATTCTCTGACCTGTAGCAACCCTGTTCTACTAACTTCAGGGTGGCCACTGACCGGGAAAATCCGGAATTTGCCTGGAATTTCGAGCACCGGGAATAAAAGCAGTATAATGTACATTTATTTTCAATTTTGCGACAAATATCTTCTCGCTCTTCGAAAAAAGGTTTTTGAATTGTGCCACAGTGTTACCAACCATTCCCGTTAAAAATCTAAAATCATTTATATAGATATAGCCGGATCAATTTCCTATCTTTTAGGCCCAGAACAAATAATAAAATAATCTTCTTTGAAGATATGAAACAGAGACATTTTGTACTTTGAAAAATAAAATTTCGAAAAACCGCTTTTCGACAAAAACTTACTTCAAGTTGGCGAGTGCTAACTTTTTTCAACATTTATACAATAAAGCAATTAGTATATTATAATGCATATTTCAATCGCTTAAAGGTCTAGCAGTCAAAATATAATTTTCGATCGAGAAAACCGGGAAATAGCCGGAAATTTTTTTTCTGTTAGTTTGAGTAACTAACCCTGTGAATCGTATTTAAATTAATCATTGTTTGTGAAACTGCTGACTAGAATAGTGGATCCTTTACATAAGAAGTTGGGGTCGAGAGGAATAATCTACATTTGAGAACAAGACTCAGGATCCCCAAGAGCTGTAGGGGTAGTTTCAATTTCGTAACGCCAATCCAATCATGTAAATCAGGACTGGCATTATTAGTGGTAGCAATCGAAGTCTCCTACGCCATGCCATGGAGGACCAACCGGATCGAGGACGATGCAAGGGTAGTGGCATCCACTAATCCAGGGTTTACCTAATCGCCTATCTTCCTTCCCTCTTCCCTATTCCCTCTTCCGCTCTCCCTCTTTCTCTTCCTGGCCCAGCAATTTCGGTCGTTCACAAAGCGGCTTACAGTTTCACCCCTTCCTGCCTTTACTCGCAAGCTCGAGCTGTTCCAACAGTGTATTTGTCCCTGATCGATCAATCGACCTGCATCAATCACAGGATGCAGGATCGCTAGTTAAATTACGTTCACAGTTCCTAAATTGATACCGAACCGCGCTTTAGTATACTAGATAGATTTAGCTGAATTTGCTTGAAATTTATTGATAGTATTTGTGTGACAAATTACATCTCTTCATATTATAACAAGATCTCGTCACCGCCGTGTCAGAAATCGAGGGCCTGAGGCCAAAATTACTCCGTGGGCCACATCACCCCAGGTTCCACATTACCCTAGGTACCACATTACCCTAGGTACTACATTATCCCTGGTGCCATATTACCTCATCTGCCACATTACCGCAGGTGCCACATTATCCCTAGTGCCATATTATCTCATCTGCCACATTACCCCAGGTGCCACATTACCCTAGGTACCACATTATCCCTGGTGCCATATTACCTCATATGCCACATCACCCCAGGTGCCACTTTACCCTAGGTACCACATTATCCCTGGTGCCATATTACC
>CAKNXH010059636.1:5869-19505 GCA_932178445.1 Andricus quercusramuli | reverse complement strand
GTGCCACTTTACCCTAGGTACCACATTATCCCTGGTGCCATATTACCTCATCTGCCACATTACCCCATGTGCCACTTTACCCTAGGTACCACAGTATCCCTGGTGTCATATTACCTCATCTGCCACATTACCCCAGTTGCGTCATTACCCTAGGTACCACATTATCCCTGGTGCCTTATTACCTTATCTGCCACATTACCTCAGCTGCCACATTACCCTAGGTGCCATATTACCCTAGGTACCACATTATCCCTGGTGCCATATTGCCTCATCTGCCACATTACCCCAGGTGCCACTTTACCCTAGGTACCGCATTATTCCTGGTGCCATATTGCCTCATCTGCCACATTACTCTAAGTGCCACATTATCCCGGGCGCTATATTACCCCATGTGCCACATTTCCTTGTGTGCTACATTTCTGCAAGGTTGACACTATACCACTTTACCCCAAAATTATGACACTTTGCCCCAACCTTATACATCTTTTTCCCAACTGTATGTCGCTTTTCCTCAATCTCAAGCCACTTTGCCCCAAAATTATGCTATTTTTCCCCAACCCTATGCCCTTGCCCATACCTACTTGTTTTTCCCACATTTCCAGCACTTACGCCTAGTGTTGCCGCCCGAGACGAGAAATACCGAGTCTGGCTCGCTTTCGTCTCGTTCATTACTCGGTTCCGTCTCGTTTTCCCGGGAGCGTTACTCGGTTTGTCTCGTCAAATTCTTACTCGTCCCGTCTCGTCCTTACTCGTTTCTCGCTCGGTTTTTCCGAGAAATGCGACAGATGTGCGCAAGCAGAGCGGACAGCTCGCGGGTGCGTTCTTTCGCTAATCTGACGCGCTAATGCTAATTAGCGTTCTTTAATGAATAGCTATAGTCGAAATTTGATTACATATTATAATTTTTTGTCCATTACTGATTAATTTGATATCAAACACGACTATGTTGCGATTTCTCGAAGATTTAACTTCACTAATTTAGTATTTTGTTTTGTTCTTATTGTTAATTTATTTTGCTAATTATAAAAATAGAATATATGAAACAGAAAGGTAAAAAGATAGGTATATTTTCAAGTTATTTAGAGTTCGAAGAATTTAACACTAACTTAATTTTTTATAATTCAAAGTAGAATTTTAAAATTTTGTGGCACCTAATTTCTACGGTTGGTAAATGAAATATATTTGTTGGGGCATTTACAAAATCGAAAGTGCGCACCTCCTTAAATCGCTTTGACTACTACATATTTTTTAAATTGTATGAAAATGGAATGTGTAAAAAGTAGTAGATCAGTCAGTAATAATACTTAGAAACTCACATGATCATCACACAGCCGATTTTATAATTCACCCCTACGACATTCATGTATCTATATTTGTTTATTCAGGTATGTATATTTGAATATTCATGTATATAAAAATTTGTATAATTCGGAAACGCATTAGCACTGAAAATTTTCCTTTTGGGGTCCCTCATAACGTGTATATCTTTACGGGCGTTGTCGGAATAAAATTAAAAAATTTGTTAATTGCAGAGTTTTGGAAAAATCGTGAATGTTACTTTTGTTTCTTAATCTGCATAATATGCCCAATTTTAAAAATTGGCAGGTTTTTATTTGAGTTCATATGAATATAGTTAATTTTTTGTATGCAGTTCTGATAATGAAAAATATATAAAAGCTCTAAAAATTACGAATATTTTTTTTAGCATAGAAAAACTTTTTTATGTTCAAAATGTACTCAGATGAAGATGCCTCATCATCAAAAAAAGAAAATGTTTAATATTTGTATGCTAGCCATTCCACCATCATCCTCTCAAATTCTTTCTGTACGAAATCAAATGTGGATCTTGTAAATTTCTGAAAAAAAGTTGAATTCCTGAATTTACATTTAAAATTAACAAATATTTGACAGAATTCATGAAGTTTTAAAAATATTTCATAAGATTTCACTGAAGTTTCAAGATCTCACATAGATTTTTACATACTTTAAAAGATTTAAAGAAATTCACAAACATTTCAAATCATTTAAAAGATTGCACAAACATTTCAAATGTTTTCATTTTTTCAAATCAATAGAACAGATTTCAGAAATATTTCACAAATATCTGAAGGAATTCATGAAGTTTCAAAAATATTTCTCAACATTTCGAATATTTTGCTACAATTTAAAAAGATTTCATAAGATTTCACTGAAATTTCAAGATCTCACATAGATTTTTGCATACTTTAAAAGATTTCAAGAAATTCACAAACATTTCAAATCATTTACAAGGTTGCACAAACATTTCAAATATTTTCATTTTTTCAAATCAATAGAACAGATTTCAGAAATATTTCACAAATATTTGAAAGAATTCGTAAGTTTCAAAAATATTTCTTAACATTTCACAAATATTTCCAATACTTAGCTACAGTTTTAAAAGGTTTCATAAGATTTCACTGAAATTTCAAGGTCTCAAGATTTTTACATACTTTAAAAGATTTCAAGAAATTCACAAACATTTCAAATATTCTCATTTTTTCAAATCAATAGAACAGATTTCACAAATATTTGAAGGAATTCATAAAGTTTCAAAAATATTTCTTAACATTTCACAAACATTTAGAATATTTTGCTACAATTTTAGAAGATTTCATAAGATTTCACTGAAATTTCAAGGTCTCACATCGATTTTTACATACTTTAAAAGATTTCAAGAAATTCACAAACATTTCAAATCGTTTGAAATATTGCACAAATATTTCAAATATTTTCATTTTTTCAAATCAGTAGAACAGATTTCACAAACATTTGAAGGAATTCATAAAGTTTCAAAAATATTACTTAACATTCAACAAATATTTCCAATATTTAGCTACAATTTTAAAAGATTTCATAAGCTTTCACTGAAATTTCAAGATCTCACATAGTGACAAAATTGTTAAATTCCACTTTAAAATGTACAAAATGAAATTAGTGTTAAATTCTTTAAACTCCAAAGGACTTGAAAATATACCTGCCTTTTTATATTTCTCTTTCGTGTATTCTATTGTTATAATTGACAAAATAAATTAACAATAAGAACAAAACAAAATACTAATATACTGAAGTTAAATCTTCGAAAAATCGCAACATAGTCGTGTTTGATATCAAATTAATCAGTAATGGACAAAAAATTATAATATGTAATCAGATTTCGACTTTAGCTATTCATTAAAGAACGCTAATTAGCATCAGCGCGTCAGAGTAGCAAAAGAACGCTCCCACGAGCTGGCCGCTCTGCTAGCGCACATCTGTCACATTTCTCGGAAAAAACCGAGCGAGAAACGAGTAAGGACGCCGCGAGACGAGTAAGAATGAGACGAGACAAAACGAGACGAGTAACACCGAGACAGCAGGTATGACTCGTCTCGTCCCGTCTCGTTTCTCGGGATTTCTCGCTCGACGGCAACACTACTTACGCCCTTATGGAGTGCCAAACTGTGTCGGGAATAGAGACACCATAACCGGTAATTTATGAGAAATTGCTAAATTATCGGAAATTTCAGGTAGCCAAAGCTGTTTGGAAAAAATTTGAAAATTTCCGGAAATATATGGAAATTTGCTACATTTCCGGAAATTTATGGAAAATTGCTAAATTTCCCAAATTTCCGTAAATTTATGGAAAATTGATAAATTTTCGGAAATTTCAGGTATCCAGAAATTTCTGAAATTTTCAGTAATTTATCGGTAATTGATGGTAATTTATCAGTCATTTATGGTAGCTTATCACTTCGAGTTTGTCCAATCACTATTCACTACTCACAATCAGTCTCTCAATCGTCAAATCATAATGAAGTAATGTTATTTTTCCGGCAGTCCTGGAAAGTAAATCTGAATCGAAATGCGCAAGCGCAACAGCAAGAAAAAGTAATCTGGCTGGAAGTGCGCAAGCGCAGCAGCTAGAAAAAAAAATCTTGCTCAAAGAGCGCAAGCGCAGCAACTAGAAAAAGTCTTTTTATAAGTGCTTTTTACCACGGCTTTGGAATTGGTCACTTCCCGCACGCAAACATGCCTCAAAAAGCGAACATTTCGTGCGTGCGTTACAAAAAAAAAATTTCCTCATGAATAAAAAATAATACCATGTTTCTTTGGTTCCAGCTGAAAAAATTTCAGGTTCGAATCAATCCAAAAAGCATGTTTTAGTACATTCAAAAAAAAATTTAAGTAAGGCAAATTTTTTTTGAATTATTACAGTTTTTAATTGTAAATTTCAAAAAGACAACTGAAGATATTTACCGATTAAAAATTTTTTTTCTTTACTTATATTGGATGTCGACCCACAAATTGTAACTCAAACGATTCGACTAATTTTATTATTTTCACTTCGCTCTACTGAAGATAGTAGTTTTAAATTTACATTGAAAGTATCCAATTTTTTAAAATAAATTCTTCAATGGCAGAAATTATTCAAAAATCATTGCATTTTTTTTTAATGTAACATTTGTTACAAAAAGATTGTTTTTTCTTTTCGACATGTAAAAATAAATGTTTAATCTTTCCCCTATTTTCCCCCTTTTTCGTGACAAAATTAACCTATTTCCCCTTTTTTGAGCTCCTTTTGCGCTGTGACCCCTGCGATTGGAAGCGTCAATTCCTCCTGGCAAATCCTTCTTCCTGCTAATCGAAGTTGGCCTTAAATCAGTGGAAGAGAACCTTATTCCCTCGGAAGGAGTCCTCTCAAGTTTTGCATAAAACAAATCTTTCGAAACGACCCTGAGTCGGGTCGCCTCTCCACGACTTTACCATGGTTGGAGTGGGATAAGAAGAAGAAGAAGGACGCTCACATAAATACGTATACGCGAGGCAAACAAAAAGCCACAAAGGGCCGCGCTAGCGGCAGATACGATCTTGCGGCATGCAGATACGAGCATACTAATCTCTCCAAGAGAGGTCTCTCCCAGGGAAATCGCCTTCTTTTGTTGCAGTATCCCTCTATGAAATACTCTGGTGTCTCCCAGACTTGTCCGACTAGGGAACGATTCAATATTATTTCTATATTATTCATTACCGCCTTCCCCATAAACATTTTGGTCTCCCGCGAGGAAGTAGCTGAACCCACCACAATTCATTCCCACTGCTTGCTAAAATCAAAATCCCCATGAATTGCGCGAAAAGTATGAGTCGACTACACACGTGCCTTCCAAATTATTTATGGCTAATAATCGTTATTTATGGATTTTCAGAAACATGTTCGCGGACTTGTCCGGGACTCTCCCTTGGATATGGAGAGTCCGAGACGATGCTAGATCATTTCTTTTTCACTGATGTAATCTCATCCCTGACACTATCCTCCCTTTTCTCAATGAACACCATCCCATTCAAATAATTTCGATGCAAAACATTTGGAAGTATCCATTAATTACGTGAGGCTTTTTCGGGGATGAGGGGGTCCGGAAAATCATACGAATCCTTTCTTGGGGGGGGGGGGGTCCAGAACATTTATTATTCAATTTTCCTCTTTATAATTATGCAGGCACACAAAAAAAGTGTACGTAGCCAAAAAAGCGACCTATGTAGCATTGTAGTGTTGATCTAACATAGTTGAAATCTGCATTGATTCGAATTCTCTGCTTATCAGTTTTTTTTTATTCGAATTTTTGTATTTTTAGTTCAAATTAAGTTATACCAAGTAGACCACCATCAATCGAAACTCGTTTTTTTTTTTCACTATAAAATACATTTTTAATAGCCCTTATAATCGAAAAGATTTCCTCAGGTGATGGTCAGAAAAAAAGTTTTTTTGCAAAACTTGTTAACAATGGAAATTTAATGTTACAACATGATCCACAGTTTTCTCGTGAGCGGCTAAACGGATTTTGACGATTCTCACGTTGAAATTTATCTTTCTTCGGTCTTACAGTCCAATAAATTAATAAAAAAACATTAAAAAATAAACGATTGTAGTTGTTTAAAAAAACCGTTTTATTTTGATTCATTTATCATCATTTATTTTGATCAAAAATTTTTTATAAACAAATTTTACTTTTGTTCTCTCAGAAGAAAATTGTTTTGCATATTCTGCATTTTTCTGGATTACTCTTCTTTCTAATAAAGTATAATTTTTTTACAAACGATTGATATTTTTCCTGCAAATTCAATTTTTTTATATTAAAAAAAAAGATTTCTGGATTGTACGTTTTTAAACATACATTTGTACCTAAGAATCATCAAAATCCGTTGAGCCGTTCATGAAAAAAATGTTGATCATATTATAACATTAAATTTTATTTGTTAATAACTTTTGCAAACAAATTTTGTTTGCGAACAAAACCTGGGGAAATCTTTTCGAACATAAGGACTACTAAAACATTAATTTTACAGAAAAAAAAAACTACTTTTGATGTATGGTGGCCTACTTGGGATAATTTGACCTAATCTAAAAATTCAAACTCGAATAAAAAAACCGATAGCAGAAAATTCCAATCAATGCAAATTTTTAATATACTAGATCAATACTTCAATGCTATATAGGTCGCTTTTAAGACTTTGCAAACTTTTTTTAGTAGGCCTGTGTAACTTTTTCAAAATATGCTAATTAAAACCTCTTTTGGTTGTTGAAATTACTTTTTATACTATGTTATTTATTATATTATATGTTATATTCAGATAATTAAAAATCTGTTCAAATCCCGTAAAATACTTTCATATATTTGCAGTCCTTAAAAACCTTGTGAATTCTTTTTAACATTTTTTTAATCCCTTAAATTTGTCAAATTATGTGAGATTTGCTTGGAATCCTTTGAATTCCATGCATACATACTCTCTTGAAATTCGTCTCAAATAATTGAGCTCTATGGGAATCCCTTGAAATCTTCTATAAAAACTGTGGGAATCCCTTAAAATTCAATTGAAATTCCGTGAAATTTTCGAAATCCTTAAATACGGTTTTGGTATCTTCAAAATCCCTTAGAATCGTTTGAATTCCTGAAAATCCCTCATAATCCTTTCATATATGTACTCAGAAATCCTTTGAAATCCTGGATTATATTTTGAAATCTTAAGAAATCGTCAAAAATCCTTGGATTTCCTGGAAAAATCCCTTTGGAATCTATTGATATTATCGAAACCCCTTCAAATTTCTTAAAACCCGTTAAAATCCCTTAAAAACCTTTGAAATCTTTCCAAGCTTTGGAAAACTCGTGAATTCTTTTGAGAATGTTGTAAATCCCTTACAATTTTCTTAATCATGTGAGAATTCTTTGAAACCCTTTAAATTCTTTATTATTGTATAATGTTTCATATTATATAAGTCTAAAGAATATAGAGTCGACGAATTATCCATTTTTAAACCTGGAAATCTTTGCAATCCTTTGAAATCCCCAAAATTCTTTTGAAATTTTTGAAAAGCCCATAAAATAATCAATCATGTCAGAATTCCTTGAAATCCTTTGAACTCCAAGGATATAATAAGTCCCTTCAAATTCTTTAAGATGCCGTGAAATTTTTGAAATCCTTAAAATCGCTTAAAATCTTCAAAATCCCATAAAAATCTGGTGTAATCCTTTAAATTCCTCGAAATACACTCCAGTTTCCATAGAAGCCGTTCTGGTTTTGTAATTCCTAGAACTGGTAGCTTACGCAGTTTCTCAGCGGGCAGGGCTAGAGACGGTTGCGACTCTTGCCTTGGAAGGGCCGCAGTGCGCGAGTACTTAGTCGAGTATATTGCGCAATATTATGCATTCCAATTGGAAACGGTTCAGGCGGCCCTGACTGTTTACGTTTCGAGGGTACCGCTTTATTAACTCGGGTTATCTTTTGGAATCATACGAAATCCTCTCAAATCCGTGCATATATAGTATGTAATCTGTTGAAATCATCGAAACCCCGTCATTCTCTTCAAATCTCCTAAAATTCTTTGAAATCTTTGTTGTCCTTTGAAGCCCCGTGAATTCTCTAAGAAAATTTCTAAATCGCTCAACATTTTTTAAATCGTGTGAAAATTACATGTGACTTTTTGAATTCCATGGATATCATACAGAATTCCTTGAAATTCCTTTAAACCGATTCAGCTCCATAAAAATCCTTTGAAATCCTTCATAAAAACTGTGGAAATTCCTTCAAAATCTTGGAGGTTCTGTGAAATTTTTAAAATCTTTAAAATTTCTTAATATCTCTAAGAATCTTTGAAATCCGTGGGGATCATTCCGAATCTCTTAAAATCCTTTAAAATCTATAAAACCCCAATAACATTCCTCGAAATTCTTTAAATCCCTTTATAATATCCGGAAATTATTTAATATTCCAGTTTATTTTTGGAAATCATCGAAGCCCCTTCAAATATCTTAAAATCCATTAAAATCCCTCAAAATCCTTTCAAATCTTTTTCAAAAGTCGACCCGGAAAACCTGGAAAGGTCCTGGAATTTCAAATCCGACTTCTGTAATAACCCTGAACTTGTTTGAATTATATTCTGATAAAGTTGATAAGATACCTTCAACAGAAGTGGATCAACTTTTTTATGAAGGTAATGCGAGTAGCTGAACGAAAGCTTAAGCTTCCATAATCCTCCGTGAAATCCTGACTAAGTTAAACCGGACCGAGAACGTCATCGTATCAAACCAGAACATTGATTATTCATGGTAACACCAACCGGTTAATCGCTCAATCTCTAAGTGGGTATACAAATCATTTTCGCCTACAGAAATTATTCACCCTTGCAGAATTAGGTTTTTCTTTTAATTACTTTGAAATCTAAGCCCAATAAAGTTGTGCAACATAGTTAAGTTTCCAAATTTAAACATTGATGTTACTTTGTCTACCAGGGTAATTAATTATTTTTTCAGGCTAAATATTAAGTAGTATCTATTACTGGTCTATTATTTGTTGGAGAAACAAGAAAAAATCTACCTTAGACATTCGGAATCCCTAACAGCTGCTTCGTCGCATTCCATTTTATTTCCTCTACATCCTGACATCGTTTTTCTTTTAGAGGATTCTTCAATCGGGAAACAGCCAGAAATCACAGGAAGCCAGGCCAAGACTGTATAGGGGCTGTCGAAGTTCTGTAAGGCAGTGTTTGGCCAGAAATTGCTGAATAGGCTGCAATGAATAGGCAAGTGCGTTGTCGTGGTGTAGGACCAGTCGCCACTCCACTACGGCGTTTTCAACAAATAATAGACCTGCAATTGACACTATTTAATATTCAACATACGAAATAATTAAGTTTGTGGCTTGCAGGTACTTCCGGTCACAGGGTCAGGAAAATCGGTTCCTTAGAAAAAACCTATTAGGTCTGTTAGAAGGAACTGGCAAATAAAATCATCCGGTCAGCTTCTTGTGTCGTTTGAATAGCGACGGGCTAATGGGCTAATGGGCGACTGATGGCAATGGCTTGTCGCGTCGCGGCTCGACGAAGCCACCTGCCGGCAATGAGTATCCCGTATGTCGACGACGTGGTGAATCCAGTCGCCTGATTTACATCCGTACTTGCACGTAGAAAATCGCTTAATTGCTTCAAGTCCCAATCTTTTAATCCTGATAAAATCTCCCTTCATCCTCAAACAGGATCAGAAAGAAAATACCAAATCCAAACAAGATCAAAATCTTCATTTTCTAAAATTGGAAAAGCCTATCTGACTGATTGATTTTAAATTTCCAATCAGGGTGGCTACCCGATGGATGATTTCAAATTCCGAGTTTTCTCAAAGTCAATTAAAAATAGTTCAAAAGATTTCAATGATTTTAGAGGATTTTTAAAGATCTCAAGAGATTTATAAGTATTTAAACAAAAATAAACGAATCCAAATAAGATTTCCAAACTACCTCTTTTCCAGCTGATTAGAGACAAAAATATAACAAAAGAAAAAAGAGGGAGGAAAGGGAAAGAATTCTTTAAGGCAATCTCCTGTTTCAAAGTGAAAATTATTTCTTCATGGAAATTCCCTGCCCCAGAGTCACAATTATAGATTTATTTCACAAATTGTCCTCTTCCAAGTCAGAATTATATTTATTTACAAAATTTTATATGACAATCAAGAAATATTGTAACTACCTTTTTCTAAAATTTGGTAGAGGGTAGTTTCAAATTTCGACAAATTTTTATTTACAAACAAAAAAATTTCATTTAAAAAAATCTGATTTGGAACGTGGAATTTTTTTAATCTGTCGAATTCGGACTAAACAGGGATTGTTTCTGTAAATTCCCTTTTTCTGAATCTCGAATAAAATAAAGTTATTCTCTAAGATTTCGCATTTCATGGAAAACTTACCTGTTCCAAGACAAAATTATATTTCTTCACGAAATTGCTTGCTCCAATGTCAAAATTAGAAAATTCCTCATACCAAGTCACAATCAAATTCACTTCAAAAATTCCCCGTTTCAAATTTTGACGAATTCTGACTTAGAACAAGAATTTTTCAAAATGCTCTCCTTAATCAAAATATAATTGTTTTCGAAAATTCCCATTCCATGTAAAAAATTCTCTGTTCCAAGAAGAAATTATAATTTTTCAAGAAGTTCCCTGTTTCGATGTAAAGATTATAATTCTCAAAGAAAATTTCATTCTCTAAAGTGAACTAAAAATGAAAATTATAATTCTTCACGGAAATTTTCCCCATTCTATTTTAGAATTATAAGTCTTTTAGAAAATTCCGTGTCTCAAACTCAAAATTCTAATTCTTTGCGGAAATAGCCTGTCCCAAAGTGAAAATTATAATTTTTCACGAAGTTCTTATTTTGAAGTTAAAATTATAATTCCTCATGAGAATTACCTGTTTGAATTGTCAAATTATATTTTTTTACTGAAATTCCCTGTCCTAAAGTTTAAATTATGATTTTTCACGGCAATTCCCTGTCCCAAATTAAAAATTATATTGATTCCTGGAAATTCTCTGTCCCAAAGTAAAAATTATAGTTCTTCACGGAAATTCCCTTTCCCAAACACAAAATTGTATTTCTCTACTAAAATTTCATGTCTCAACTTCGTATTATAATTATGTTTGAAAATTCCCTGCCCAAAGTCAGGATAATTGCAATTCTTTACGTGAACTTTTTTGTATATTTATTTTATTTATTCACTGACCCAACTCAAATTTCTAAATATTTTAGAAAATTCTTTGCAAAAATTGCTTGTCCCAAAGTCAAAATTATAATTCTGTACAAAATTCCCTGTTCAAAAGTTGAAATTATTATTCTTCACGGGAATTCACTGTCAGATTTGTCAAAATTATATTTACTGAAATTCCCTGTGCCAAACTCGAAATTATATTTTTTACTGAAATTCCCTGTCTTATACTCAACATTAGAATTATTTATTAAAATGCCCAAGGTAAGAATTAGAATTCTTCACGAAAATTCCATGTCGCAAACTCAAAATTATATTTCTTTACTGAAATTCTATGTCGCAACTTCGTATTATAATTATTTTCGGAAATCCCCTGATTCCATGTCAAAATAATTATAATAGATAATTCTTCACCTGAATTTTTTAATATGTTTCTTTTGTTTATTCAGTGTCCCAGTTCAGAATTATAACTTTGTTAGGAAATTCCCTGTCCCAAGTCAGAATTGTTTCTTTTGGAAAATGTCCTATTATAAGTGAGAATTATAATTTTGTCACAAATTCCCTCTTCCAACTCAGAATTTGTACAGTCGAGAGAGAAATCCCGGTAGGGTAAGCAGTAAGCACCCTACGAATCCATGGATTCAGTTTAGAATTAATCCTAATTAAAATTCCCACGATCATAAAAAAGGTTGGTCGAAAGAAAGAATAAAATACAACGTATTGTTAAATTGAGAATTCCGATGGCTGTCAGCTGTCTGTCCCTATCAGAACCGCATATCGATTAATGTATGCATCCTTTTAGTATCTCAGGATGGAAATGAAAAGTCGGTATGACTCCGTGAAGTGGCACACGTCGTTTCCGACACGCGGTCGACTATTCGCTTATTGGCTCGGAAATGAATTAATTCCCCTCGTCCCAACAAGCTATTTAACCACTATGGCAAAAAGCTAAAACCTCTTCGTCTTCCCAACACAACTGTTTTATTAGATCTGGTTACAGCTCGTTTGCGCAGACTGACAGCCGCTTCTTATATTTCCATAAACGAGGAAGCGGTGTTTTAATCGCACTGCTGGAGATCGCGATCGGACATTGATAACATTGTGATATCACGATCAGACTGTAAACGAGCCAGAATTAGGGAAGGGAAGGGAAAATCATAGGAGAGACCGAGAAATCATTAGAGGAGGCGTTTCTCGACAATTGAATGTATCCCAGAGAACCTGTGTTGAGAATACGAGTCTTCACATACTGATTTACGAGTTATGAGAATTGTTTTTACCCAGGGCTGTAGATACAAATTTACCACATGCAACAACTTTAGTAATGTTCCGTTTTCCTATTCCCGTTCGGAAAATCACGGCGATGTCCATTTGATTCCGTGTACCTGTTCGCTCTACCCCTAACACCCAAATTCCCCTCACGCAGCTAAGGGACCTTCAGACTGCTGCCACCGACCCTTTCCAGCGATTGCTCATTGTCGCTTATGGAATTTTCCAGAATACATTGTATCTGAAAATTCCGAAAATTGTTGCATTGCTGGGCTCGGACTTCACTATTGACTATATCTTACATTTTCTTCAAGTGATGCCACTCTTTTAAACTACGGAACATATTTTTAATATTGGCGTAAGTCCGAGCCCTGCAAGTTACAATTTTATAAATATTCAGACACAGTGCATTACCGAAAATTCCGTAATTGTAACTCGCTTCGGGGTGTCTGCCTCGCCTGCCGCGACTAGGGTTCCATCCCCCTGCCGCAGATTAGATAATTAGATAATTTGTACAAAGGAACCCCGCTGGTCAGGGCACTACCCGAAGATCCAATACTCCTCTTTGTAGCCTCTTTCCTCTTCAGTTTAAAAATCACAATACCAACTGTTGCCTCACTGACCCAAATATATCTCATTCAGCAATCAATAAACTGAAAAGAAATCAGTTTTGTGTACGATCCTGAGTGCACGTCACGGAGCTACCATTAGGCGTCAGAAGTGAAGACTGAAGAGAATGAGGGAGTTTCGGAAGAGACGGAATAAATCATAAACCACAACTGCCAAGAGTGCTATGCTAATGACACGTCCTGCATCCTGTGTGCATCCTTGTGCGAACCAACAGAGTTCAGAATGCTGAATGTGAATATATACTGTTTTGTATTGTTGCTGCCACCACGACACCACCTGCACCTTAACGCAATCGGAGGAAACGTACAATGTTCCTTCGTCAACTCTGTGCAACATTATGACCCTTGTGCAATGACGTCTGATTTGAATACCTCAATCTACAAGTTACAGGTGGAAAATTAAAAGAAGTAGGCCGCGCACAATTGAAGATACTTGTATTCACCAGTTTCAGTACAAATAAAGAATACCATCGACTTCTTGCTTCTCTTTATATTCTGTGGGAAGGAAATTTGATTCCAAGTCTGCTTGGTAATACCTAGTGCTCGGAGTCCGTCATTTGATCTCACGCCTTCCAGTTTATAGTTTTGTGGTATGATGTACAATTGATTCAGCTAATTAAAATTTAATTGAGCCATCTTTTCACAATTTGAATTTTTGCAATATGCCTTAAGGCTCATGTAGTGGGTATTCCAACCTACAAAACTCACCTCAAA
>CAKNXH010059628.1:80501-99565 GCA_932178445.1 Andricus quercusramuli | reverse complement strand
AAGAGAGAATGAAATGGATTCTGAATGAAAATGGTCAGGGAGAGGAATGGATGAAGAAGCTGGAAGAGCTGAGAGAGAGAGCTTGTTCCACAGGGTAGGAAAAAGCCAAAAAATGACTCCTAAAGAAGGAGAATTACGAAGTAGAGTTGCGGATTAAGCGTCAAATTATGAGATTGATAATGGTAAGAGGAAACGGAAGCCCAGGGCAAATTCGCGAGCGTTTAGAAATAAGAATAGTAATGTAAGACAATATGTAAAAAATAGTTGATAAGATAGTATAAGGCTTCTTTGTAAGAATACATGTAATGGTTATGTAAAGACTCTCAAACCCGTAAAAGGGAGAGAGTATAAACAAGTAAAGAAGAAAGAAGATTGATTTTGTTAAATATGTACAAGTTATGGAAAAAGATCTAAAATAATAAGAAATGTATAAATATTTCAAATAGTCTAAAACAAAATGTAGATTCTTGAACATTTTGAAATTTAATTTAAAACATTTTTACGAATTTCACATGAGCTTAAAATAATTACAAAATCAAAATATCTACAATTCAAAGTTACAATTTCAATTCTTTTATTTAAAAACAATTTAATTTGTAAACAGCTTTAAGATATATTGAGAAGTTTTTAAAAAATTAACTTTTTAAAAGTACGAAATATTTCATAATACTGAAAAGTGTTCATTATGTTTCCTAAGAAAAATGATAATGAACTCAATTGTCAAAACATACTCTCGATAATTTTATAAACAATTTTTTTCTATTTCAAAATATTGTAAAAAAATTTTATGAAAAATTTGATTGATTTTATTAAATATGTACAAGTTATGGAAAAATTTTTAAAATAATGAAAAATGTATAAATATTTCAGAAAGTCTAAAAGAAAATGTAGATCTTTGAACATTTTGAAATTCAATTTGAAACATTTTTACGAATTTCACATGATCTTAAAATAATTACAAAATCAAAATATCTACAATTTGAACGTTACAATTCCAATTCTTTTATTTAAAAACAATTTCATTTGTAAACAACTTTAAGATATATTGAGAAGTTTTTAAAAAATTAACTTTTTGAAAGTACGAAATATTTCACAATACCGAAAAGTGTTTATTATGATTCCTAAGAAAAATGATAATGAACTCAATTGTCAA
The DNA here is from genome assembly GCA_932178445.1 of Andricus quercusramuli. Classification (NCBI taxonomy): domain Eukaryota; kingdom Metazoa; phylum Arthropoda; class Insecta; order Hymenoptera; family Cynipidae; genus Andricus; species Andricus quercusramuli. Next base: position 98,412 of record CAKNXH010059628.1, on the reverse strand, counting down.
AACATACTTTCGATAATTTTATAAGCAATTTTTTTCTATTTCAAAATATTGTAAAAAAATTTTATGAAAAATTTGATTGATTTTGTTAAATATTTACAAGTTATGGAAAATGATCTAAAAGAATGAAAAATGTATAAATATTTCAAATAGTCTACTACAAAATGTAGATTTTTTAACATTTTGAAGTTTAATTTAAAACATTTTTATGAATTTCACATGATCTTAAAATAATTACAAAATCAAAATAGCTACAATTTGAACGTTGCAATTTTAATTCTTTTATTTAAAAACAATGTCATCTGTAAATAACTTTAAGATATATTGAGAAGTTTCAACAAAATTACCTTTTTAAGAAGTACGAAATATTTCATAATACTGCAAGGTGTTTATTATGATTCCTATGAAAATTGATAATTAACACAATTATCAAAACATACTCTCGAAGATTTTATAAGCAATTTTTTTCTATTTCAAAATATTGTAAAAAAATTTTATGAAAAATTTGATTGATTTTATTAAATATATACAAGTTATGGAAAAATTTCTAAGATAATAAAAAATGTATAAATATTTCAAATAGTCTAAATTTCAAAAATGTTGAGACCAACACACGTTATGAGAAAAAAGTCAGGAGGAGAAAAAAAGTGCTTTTTGAACACTATATAAGTCAAACTATATAAGATACGAAAAAGATGAGAAAATGAAAATTGTGCTTTCAAAAAAAGATCTACACATTTTTTGATAATCACTTTTTAATCGGAGGCATCCGTTTTGTTTAAATTCGTAAAAAACAGCATTGAAAAAAAATTAAATTTTTGGACAAACGACACAAACTACGAAAAAAATAAAATCAGACAAAAGTTATTCACTCAAAAAAGAGCTACAAGCTTGTTATCAATTATTTTTTAAAAGATGCGTTCTGAGGAAAATAATGTATTTTGTAATGACGTTCCCCTTTAGAAGATTCTTCGTTATTAACTTTCAACATTCATACAAAAAAAATTCACATAGGCGCGCGCTCCGAGCGCGCGCATGACGATCCAGTATCTTGTAACAGGTGCAAAAGTTTCTCCGCAATCTAAACCTTCACGTTGACTATCCCCATTTGCTTCAACCCTAGTCTTGTAATTGTTCCAGAATAATCCTTCTTAATCTTGGATATCTATTTGCATTTTATTGTTTTTCTATCAGCTAGAAGTGTAAAACGGTTCTGTGTATTGTGCTTCATCCATGATGAAACTTCGTCTAAGAAGAAGGTTCATTTATTGTTGAACCAGTTATCAAAACGAATGAAGAAACTTGGAGACCTTGACTTTTGCGAACAATTGCATCAGCGTCAGGAGGTGTTTTCCTTTACCCTTTTAGTCTCCCAAGTCCTTTATTTCTCTTCTCTGAATTTGGCGTTGAATTCTTAATCGTAAAGTATTCAAATCAAAAGAAATCCACCTGAAGATCGTCTGCCGTTTTCATCAATGTATCTTCTTGACTAGTTTCTTGTTTAGAGTTTTTTTTTCATGAATAATTTCTAGATTTTTTTGTTGATCATTTCTCTTGCAGATTTCTACTTTCTTCTTTTATATCATGTTTAAAAGTTGTATTACATTTGTTGTTGCTGGAACTTTATGATGCTTCGTCACAATGATGTTGTTTGTTTCAGGATTCCAAAGAAACAAGTTGGATTTCCTTTGCTTTCGGATCCCACTTATTTCAATTTTATTCATGAATGAAAATTGTAACTAATACAAAGAAGAAAACTCTCATTCAGTGTCCTATTATAAAAAATTATTTAGCGCCAGTAAAACTCATAAAAAGTACGATTTCTTAGGAAAAGATGAATATAAGAGCATAATTGTATCCCTAAACATTTTTTTAAGGATTGTGAACATTCTAGGATGCTCCGCATAAAATAGGAAATAAATATATGTGACCGTCCGCGAAGAATGGGACATAACGCGGAAAAAATCGATTTTTAGTTTTTTCACACCAGTCGATAGTTTTTTATTTGCTCGTTCAAAATAAGAAATATTATTTCTCTATCTGAAAACTTTGAATTGTTATTAAACTGCAAAGTGAGGCCCCTTTATGGAGGTCCTGTGTTGGACCGCCTCTATAATCGCTTCTCCTGTAAAATGAAACTACCGCGCGTTAGGTCCCTTTCTTCGCGGACGGTCTTCAACAAGGCTTTGAATAGTTTCTTCATCACTAACATTTGATGAAATAGCAATAAATACGAGACAGAAAGAGTAACTTATTTCATATAAAATCATTGTTTATATTTTCTTATAGTCAGAACAAACATACATTTGAACAATTTACACTTTTCTTATCAAGAAAAATGTCGGAATGTAGGAATGAGTTTCAACTTGAATGAGTTTGTATGCTTTTTTTGTTCTTTAAATCAAAATTGATAAAATATAAGTAACTACTGGTGAAATTTTACAGATTCTATTATCGGAAAGTGAGCCACCGAAGGTTATTGGAAAATTACTAATTCGAATAGTCGAGATATTTTCTTCTTATTTAAAAGTAAAAAAAAAACTAATTACTTGGTAAATAAAAATATTTGAACTGTATATAATAATTTTTAAAAAATTCATAAACATGGAAAATGTGAAAAATAGAAAAGTTTCATTAAACAACGTAGTTGTGTAACATTTGTAACTATTGAAACCATAAAAAGGCCATATTGAGAAATTGTTAACGTGACCTAGTCTGTTTTCATTTTCCAAATATTGCTTTCTGATTGTTCTAACAATGTTAAGAAAAATGATAATTTTTTAGAATGTTTCGATTGTACATTTTTCTAGTTTTCCATAGAAAATTGCAATAATTCAAGGAATCGTGGATTTCAAAAATATATATTCTTAAAAAGGCTGCGAATAAACAAGGGCTTATCGTAGCAGAAAATATAACAAGAGTAAAAAGTTTTATCTTGTGTCAATTTTGAGCCAAGACATGATACGATGGTAATACCGAGGAGGGAAAGCGGGAGTTGGAATGCCGAGATAAGGGTTGAACACAATCAAAGTCGTCGGGTACTCAGTAATTGCTTTATTTATTACTTACATTTTGGCAATGGTTGCCGGCGATCAAATAATTGGTGTTTGACGAGCGGAGTCGTCGGAAATGTGCCACAACCTCGGCGGAGGTAATCGGTGACGTGGCGAGGGTGCGACCTCGGGTGCAACCCGACGAGACGACGTTGTAGAAGAGCGTGACGGCGTTGAAGAAGAGCGTGGCGACGTTGAAGAAGAGCGTGACGACGTTGAAGAAGAGCGTGACGACGTTGAAGCACTGCGCGCAAAAACTAATAAGCGGACAACGAGCCAGTCCAGACTGACTGAACGGGCGCGAGATCGGTGGATCGCAAGCTCGGTGCCAGGGGCTTCGGGGCCCCTCGGGGCATTTCGCCTGTTATCGGTCGCGGCCCGACAACCCTTTCGCACAGGGCCGTGACCAGTCGGTTCGTAACGTAACAGTTCTGTTACACCCCCTCTCCCCCGCGGGGGTTCGGGTATATCTCTGAATTTTGGTCCAGTTCTCTGTCCAGATCCTGTAGAGTTTGGTAGTCAATAAATAAGTCTAATTCCAAAGTGCTGTCTTTTGTTTCTTCTGATGTGTACGTTTGTAGTAAGTTTTGGATTTTTCGGTTAATGTTTTCCCAACCCCCTTGTCTGTATGTTTTTCCGTCGTCGCTTGGAGTCGTGTAATTTTGTCTGTATCTGTGGGGTCTGTTATTACAGAAGGAGTCGTGTATGATGTATATTGGTTGTGGTATAAGTTTTTCGCAAAACTGACATTTTAGATTTTCTCGGGTTTCTTTCAGATTATTTATTAAAGACGCAGTGCTCTCGGTTATCTCTCTGTTCCAGTTTTCTTCCGCAGTTCTCCGGTTCCTGTAACATATATATATAAAAAAAAAGAAAGGTGGTTGTCCCTTGTATTGGTAGGGTATTCAAGAGTTTTGTTTAGGAAAACTATATATTATTTATTGTTAATTGTACATTTAGTAGAGTTGTAATTGTTCTGTGCGGAGTTTTTAGTCTTTTTTTTTTGTTTTATTTATAGTTTTTGTAACAGTTTGGTTAATTCTATTTGTCTCTGCTTTCGCAGATCTTTCCATTGGTTCTCTATCTCCCTTTTTTCTTCCTCCGATTGTCCGAAATATAGTTTTACTCTGATCAGTCTTTGTTCTTGAAGTTTCTTTTTTTCTTTTTCGAAATCCCTCTCTTGTTCTTCTCTCTCCCATCTCTCCTGTTTTGCTTGCTCTTCATGTGCCATTTCGGTTTTAAGCATTTGCCTAATGTGTCGGTGTGGGTGATATCGTAGAGCGTCCTCTGGTACTCCTGCCCTCCTTAGAATTAGCCATTGTAGTGCTTTGCATCTTTTAAAATGACAGACTATGGTTGGTTTCGCCATGAAGTTCATGCAGAGCTTGCATTTCGTGGAGTTGTCCATTGTTCTGAAAGGGAAAAGAATTCTTCTGTCTTTTGTTGTTCTTAATATTTAGTGAGTTAGATATATTGAGTTAGGTTTGTGTTGTTTAAGTTTTTGAGTGTTGAGTTATGTGTCGGTTTCTTATCTTGATACCATTGATGCCTTGCCATTTTGCCATTACTTAAATCTAAGTTTCTAGCTTACAGTTATTAGTTTTCTTTCTGTTATTTATTAGTATCTGTACTGACTTTCTCTAGTTTAAAATCGTTTATGTTCCATTCGCCTATGCTTTTTCCCATTAGGTTTTTTAATTCGTAAATCGTTGGGGAAATTTTCTTTTTTATTATGTGGGGGCCTTCATACTTATCATACAGCTTACCTGCTTTTTTATCCGCCTTATTAGACAGTTTGGTTACCTTTTTTAGAACCCTATCTCCTATTTTAAATTCTATTGGTCTTCTTCTTAAATTATAATTGTTGGCCTGTCTATTATTTGCTTGGTCTAGGTTTTTCTGAACTTCCTCTTTAATGATTTGTAACTTTCTTAGTCTATCGGTCCATTTGTCAACGCTCTGAAATTCAATATCGCTATTATTTTCTATATTTTTTCGGAGCGACTGGGTAGGTTCTAATTCGCGACCTAAATCTAGAAATGCCGGGGTGAATTGGGTTGACGAATTTTTGCTAGTGTTGATTGCAAACTGCAAATCGTCTATATGTTCGTCCCAGGTCGAATGATCGCTATCTAGATAGGTTTTAATAATTTGTTTAATTGTCCTATTATAACATTCTGTTGGGTTGGCTTGGGGGTAATATTTTGGTGTTTTAGTATGTCTGATACCGAATTTTTCGGTTAGATCTCTTAAAGTTTTGTTGACAAATTCGGTGCCATTATCCGTGTGGAGGATCCGCGGTGTTCCCCAACGCGAAATGACACGTTTATGAAATTCTGACTCTGTTGTGATCCCGTTAGCTTTTTTTTATCGGGATTATCTCTACCCATTTTGTGAAAAGATCCACAAAAACTAATAAATATTGATTCTTTCTCTTTTTTGAAATCGGTAACGGACCCATGATATCTGCAGCGATCATGGTCCATGGTTCTTCCACGATTCTTTTTCCCATTAGCCCTAATTTCGGTTGGTTACTTGGTTTGGTTCTTTGACATGTTTTACAATTTTTTACGTATTTGATTATCTCCGAATACATCCCTGGCCAGAAGTAGTACTCGGAAATTCTCGCATGCGTTTTTTCGGAACCTAAGTGTCCTGCTTGTATGTTATCGTGGTTTTCTTTTAAAACTTGGTTTCGTAATCTTTTAGGTGCGTTGAGTTTCCATGGGTTAGAGTCTGGTAAGAGAGTAGATTTTAGTGGGTCAGTTCTGTAAAAGTAGAGTTGTGAGTCTCTTATTCGCCATTTTTCGTGTTCTTCCGGTCTTTTTGTCACTTTTCTGAGTTTAGTAGAGTACCAGTCATCTGTTTTGTCGCTAACGTCCGCTTTTGGTTTCTCTACTATAAAAGCTAACGCAAATGCTATATTTTTTGCTGGTTCTCCTGATCTCGAGAGAGCATCAGGGACGAAATTTGAACTACCTTTACGATATATGACTTCATAGTCATATTCTAATAATTCCAATGCCCATCTGGCTAGTCGGCCAGTGGGATTTTTCAGGTTATGGAGCCACTTTAACGCTAAGTGGTCCGTGATTACTTTAAAGCTGTAACCTTCTAAGTATGGCCTAAATTTTCGTATAGCCCATACTACTGCTAGGCATTCTTTTTCGGATGCCGAGTACCTAGATTCTGCGCCGTTTAGGCTTCTACTAGCATAAGCGATTACGTAATTTACACCGTCAATTGTCTGTGTGAGTACGGCTCCTAAACCCGTATTACTCGTGTCGGTTTTGAGTTGGAAGGGTTGAGTAAAATCTGGGCACCTTAATATGGGTGCTGACGTTAAAAGGTCTTTAGTTTTTTAGAAAGCCTCATCTTGTTCCAATCCCCAATCCCATTTTTTATCTTTTTTCAGTAGTCTGTTCATCGGTTCTATTATTTCAGCAAAGTGTGGGATAAATTTCCTGTACCAACTTGCCATCCCTATTATGCGTTCTAATTGTTTAATATTTTCAGGCTTTGGAAATTCTAAAATTGGTTGTATTTTTTCATCGTCTATTTGGAGTTCTTTGTCGTTAACTTTAAATCCTAAATATTTGATTTCCGAGCAGCCGAAATCGCATTTGTCCGGGCTGATCGTTAAATTTGCATCATTTATTTTATCTAATACAATATTCAAATATTTTAAATGGTCTCCAAAATTTTGAGTCACGATCACTATGTCGTCTAAGTAACAAAAAACATTTGGCTTTAGGTCTGGAGTAATAATTTTGTCCATAAGTCTCTGGAAAGTGGCTGGGGCATTGGTTAAACCAAATGGCAATCTTTTACATTGATACATGCCTTTTCCAGGGACTGTGAATGCTGTTATCGATTTTGAGTTTTCGTCTAATGGTATTTGTAAATAGGCTAATTTCAAGTCAATTTTAGAAATTAATTTTGCTGATCTTAAAGTGTCTAATATTTCTGTCATGAGTGGGATTGGGTAAAGGTCTTTTTTAGTAACATTATTAACCTTTCTGAAATCCAAACAGAATCTATAGTCTTTCCCTGGCTTTTTTATCATAACAATAGGGTTAGACCAATCAGAGCAGGAGGGTTCTATTATGTCCTGTTCTAATAGTTTATCAACTGTTTGATAAATTACTTCTTTAATTTTTGGGCTCACGTGGTAATATCGCTGTTTAATGGGATCGTGGCCTTGGAAGTCGATTTTATGTTTTGTTAAATGAGTCGCCCTATGTTCTGTTCCCGGGTGTAATTTTATTTTATTTTCTAGAAGTTTTTCTAGTTGGGATTGTTGGTTTTCGGTAAGCTCAACAATACCTTCGCAAATTTCTGGCGAACAATTGTTTTGTTCGTCCATTTTTCCTAAACTATCCGTGATATTATTTAATTCAATTGCTTTATTTTTAAAATTTACCCATTGATTTCTGTTATCAATTTTTGGAATCTCATTGGCTTTTTGAGATTCTTCTTCTAATGTTTTCCGATTAGTAACTTTTTCATTTTTCCAAGGATTGCTATCGTGGCTCTTATACCTATCTTCGTATTTACTATTATAGGAAATCTTTTCTGTCTTATTTTTACTATTTTTTCTCCTAATTCTAGGTTTGCCTATTTTCAGTGAGTCTTTTGTGCTTTCGTCGTCGCCCGTGTCGTGGGTGGGAATGCTCTCTAGGGGTTGGAATTTGTTGCTCGTGGGGATGCTTATTAAGCTTGGGATTTCATTTGTAGGGTTTGTTACAGGAATTTGGGCGTTTTTTATTTCTTGGGGTTGGTTAGGATTGATAGGTACTAGGGGAGTTTCACTATCTTTTAATTTTGGGCTACTTTTGTTAAGTTCCCTTGTAGTTTTGAGGTTAATGCTACCTCCGAATTTCGGTTTCCTATCTTTATAATTTTTTTCTTTTTCCGTTAATTTTTTATCCGTATTATTTGTCTTTGTAATTTCCTTATTTTCTTTTATTGTTATTTCAGGTTTATTTTTAGTTTTATTTTCCGTTTTTGGGAGGGGTAGCGAGTGTGGGTTCGCTTCCATAGGATAGCGGATGTGTGGACTCCCTGGTAGCCACCAAGTTTCTGAGTCGTAATCTAGGGTCATCCGTAGGGCTTTTAGCATATCCGTACCTAGAATGCCTACGGATTTTAATTTTGAGACTAACCTGAACATAACATGTTTAATTTTCTTTCCTATCAAGATCGGGATTACTGCTTGCCCGATTATGTCGACGGTTTCTCCGTTAGCGACCGTTAATTTGCGCGAAACTGGTTTTAAAATTGAAAAGTTGGAATTTTCTATTTTTTCCAATAATTCCTTGCCCGCGTACGAATTTGTGGCACCTGTATCAAACAGAATTCGAAATAGTTTATTTTCGAATTTTGTAATTAAATGAAAACGTGTCTCCGTTGTTTCATCCTTATCCGAATTTAAGAATTCTGGCGTTCCGGTATCGGGTTGTACTATTTGTGGTTCTAATACCCGCCCCTCCAGTTTCCCTGGTTATACACGTGATATGGGCATTCTCTTTCAAAATGACCTGTTAACCCACAATGATAACAATTTTAATTGTTTGTGTTTACGTTTGTTTTATTGTCTTGTTTTTTGTCTGAGTTAGAACTTGTTTTTTCTTGTGAGTCCTTGTCATTTTTAATTGATTTTTGATTTTTATTACCGAAATCCGATTTTTGGGAATTATGTTTGTTATTATTTCCTGAATGGGTTTCCGGATTTTCTATAGGCAGTTCAATCATTGGCTGGCTTTGACCTTGATTTGAACCCAAAGACATTTGATCGAACATTGGTAACATTTTGTGGTACGGGTTCTAATTTCCGTTAAATACGAATGGATGTCTTGATTTCTTTTTTGGTTACAATATTTAATTTTTTGCTTAATTTCCTCAGAAAATCTTTCGTCGATATACGCGTTTTTAAAATCTTCGAAAAAATCAGATAAACTTCTCCAGGAATTTTTATTTATTTCGCACCAGTCTTTTGCGTCTTCAATAATTAGTGCGTCTAAATTTTCTAAAATGTCACGGTCGTTTATTTTGTAACCCCTTTTGAATCTTTTTAATTCCTCCAAGAAATGCGCGGGACTATCTTCTTTATTGTTTCGGAATTTCATTGGCCAGTTGCTCATAATTTGGAACGGCGTTTGTATCATGCCGAACGGAAAATAAGTTGCTTGGATTGTTTGGTTATTTGTCTGGTTATCGAATATGTAATCTGAGTCTGAGTTGCTAACATATATTCGCGAACGTCTGTTTGACCTGTTATTTGTTCAGAGTCTACGTGTTCTGTTTTGGTTTAATTTGTTTCTGTCCTCTAAAGGTTCACTGTCCTCAGAGTAATTTAATTTTAAATTATTATGTCTTAATCTACTACGATTTTCAATATTATTCTGATTATGTTCCTGCGAATTTTCTCTTAAATCAAATTGGACCGAATATCTGTTATGAGATTCATTTATATTTTTCTCGACATTTGGTTTGATTATTTTTTTTCTATAGTCAAATGAGCTATTTGCCGGTGGATCTAATCTTATCTCTAAATGGTTTGCTCTTTTTCCCCTTTCCGTAAAGAATCTTTCCTTTTGTTGATTCATAAATTCGTTAAACTCAACGCTTTCTAGAAGTTCATCGGTTTCTAAGATAAACCGTGTGTTATTTTCAAGGAATGAGTCGCATTGAAATGTTTTGTTGTTTATTTCTGGCTTTGTTTTGTTTCTTGAGTATGGTCCGTCTAGGTTTGGTAGATCTTCATGCTCCCAAAAGAGTGTCTCGTCGATGGGGTCAAAAGTTCTGTTAGGTTGAGTACTTTGAGTTAATCTGTCTTGGTTTGTCCTATTGTTTATACCGAGTGATTCTATGTTTTTTTTGCGTGGACCCTCTACCGCGACCTATTGATCTATTAATTGTTTTTGGGATTGCTCCCAAATTTTGGGGTGTGATCGAAAATTGCAATGGCAATGGCAATGGCAATGGCAATGGCAATGGCAATGGCAATGGCAATGCAATGCAGCACAATGCAATGTAATGCAATGCAATGCAGCACAATGCAATGCAATACAATACAAGGCAATGCAATGCAATGCAATGCAATACAATGCAATACATTAATATACAATATATTATAATATAATATAATATGTATACCATTAAGCCATTTCGCTTTCGGGGTAGGCGTGACACTACGCGATTCGGGTAGTGTTTCTAGGTGGATAGTTTCTTGTAGCAAAGAACTACAAGTGTGGGCCCACCACACCCACGAAGCCAACAGCACGCAGTAGTATTATTCCCGAAAGGTCACCCATCCAAGTACTAACCGCGCCCAACACTGCTTAACTTCAGTGATCTAACGAGAACTGGTTTTTTCAGCGTGGTATGGCCGTTGGCTGTATATAATATAATATAATATAATAGTACAATATAATATAGTATAACATGACATGATATAATATGACATATATATATATATATATGTATATATATATAAGTAAAAATGAAATAATTTTGAAATATGAAGTTTTTCATAATATGTATCAATAACAGAGGAACGGTGATTTTCAGATCTTTTTTGGTTGAAAATAAAACTGCTCGGTTGAAATGTCTGACTCCATAAATCTTTCTTGGATGGAGATATAACTCTTTTGTTGGAAATTAATTTTTTTCGCTGAAAATTCAACTATTTTGTTAAGTAGACATCTATTTCGTGAAATAGTAATCTATTTTGTTGAAAACGCAATATTTTTTACTTCAAATGTTCGGAATGTAAAGCGTTTCTAATCAAATCATACATAAGGTGTTTTGTCCGAAATTGGTAATATTTTAGACCCCCCCACCCCAACGATACTTAAAATTATTGATATCTGAATTTCAGAAAATATATATTCCATTTCCGTACAACATATTACGAAAATTTTATAATTTACTAATTACTTATATTTTAAAAAATGTAATATGTTCAATATTATTCAATTATACAAAATACAATCATTCTAAGGAAAATAATGTATTTTGTAATGACATCCCCCTTCAGAAGATTCTTCGTTATTAATTTTCAACCTTCATACAAGAAAAATTCACATAGGCGCGCGCTTCGAGCGCGCGCATGACGATCTAGTTTATGTAAAATAATCTACTTTTCGCAGGAATTCCTGCAACCAATCAAAAGCCACCGGATCGACCGGCGGAAAAAAATCCGGTACCATGTAAATATTCTTAAGATTACGTCGGCGCGCCGATACGCCGCCACGCCGACGGCGCCGAACTCGAAACAGCGACGGCGCGGTTTCAAAGAAAGTTGGCTGCCGGCGGCGGCGTGGCGCGGCAGCGCGACCGTCTAGAATATTATAATTTTGGTACATAGTAACCTCATTAATGTCGTTTCTTTATTTATAATCTGGCGCCCATCATAATTTGTGTTGATTAAATTAATTCGCTGAAGGTGTATTAATTCTTCTTTCACAAAAAGGGATGAATATTGCAATCTAAACTTTCTATACTCTGCAACACTTTTTGGCTGTCTGACGTCTTAAATCCAAATGGCCAAAAACCGAATTTTTTAAACCATTGCCTTCCAATTAATGTTGGATCTGCATCTTTCATTGTGTAACTATTAAGACATTCCTGCTTTCATTTAAATTGACCTTTGAGATTCTTTAACATTCCAATGAGATACAGTTCGACTTTACCGCAACTTTTTAATTGCAAATCGCATTCTTGTAATTTACTATTTGGAAAAAATTTATTTTTACTACTTGCAGGCGTTGGGGTTTCAAAAGTACCAGAATCGCTTTCCATATTAACTACTTTATCATTAATTTTTACATTAACATACATTGAACGTGCTCTTTCGATATGTCCTTTTCTCTCACGGAAGTTAACTGTTTTCGAATTCTGTTTACAACCTTCCGCAAAGCGATTATTTTCCATGCCATATACAATAAACATATACAATTGCTTGAACACGAAAAATTTGACTTTTTTTATTGCTATGCAGAGTTAGGAGCCGAACGACGGCTTATCTCTTTTTGATGATTAATTGTTCTGTAATTGAAATTATTATCCATTTTCCATTTCTTATCTCGATTGCCTGTTCCAAATGTTTTCAACTCCATTGTGGAATTTTAACAGACATTTAGGCTATCTGTCTGTTTCACATTACTCACAGCCGTACGTACCCGTAGCCGTACATAAGTCTGTGAAATTACAACGTAATACATTTTTCAGTCTTGCAATAAATTTCGTGACCGTTTCAGTAGGTGTCTGTTTTTCTTGTTGAAATTTACAGTTCTCCATACTTTTACCGTGCCTGGCTTCAAGGTGATTTTTCTCGGTCTCGAATATTTTCAAAAATCTTTTGTCTGTAGTTATAGCTAGAGCTCACAAATCTCGAATCATTCTAAAAGTATCCTCACCCGCCTTAGTTAAGAGCAATGGTACATGTTTATTATGCAGTACGTTTCTGGCAACAAAATATAGTTTCATCCTTTCGATGCACGTGTCCTAATCGTCTTTATCTACATCAAATTCAAATTTATGCATTTATTTCGGCACTTTGTAAATTAACGTTTCACTATTTTTAATTACACGCACTACTTTATTTTCACTCAAGCCAGCCGATCCGTCTTCACTATCTGTGTCCTCTGATTTTGCTGTACGTTCCACTTTTTCCGTTCTTTCACGCACGTATGTCACTAATATCATTCCATGTTCGTCCAATATTATCAATGAATTTAATTCAACACTGCTATACTCTTTAAGCTTTGCAATTAATTGTTCCTTACGAAGCCTGCATATCCCCGACACACGACGGCTTACTTCCGTACCGATACTTTTGCTCGTTGCCTGTCGTAGACTACCAAAGTTGCCTGAAACGATGACACATCCCCTCTTCATTCATACTTACATATTTAAGTACAATCCACAAAGTCATATTGAATTTTTATAACTACTAATTGTGTATGAACTAATATCCTTAAACACAAAAATGTTTTTTTAAGGTAATAATCAGTGGAGTACAAAATGCTTGGACGATTTCACACAAGAACAAGTCGGAAGAAACGTTGTAGATATAGTCGTTCCTTCTACAAGTTTACTCATCGAATCACTTTTGCAGCAACTATGCACAATGTTGGAAAAGCAACAATCTCGCAGGAAGAAACTCTACATTGGTATATTGATAAATTTATACTTATTATTTATACAGAAAACATAGATCACATGATTCTGATCTGACCGATAATTCGTAATTTTCTAAAAGAAGATTCATGTTATTACTTCTCTAGAAATTTCGTCCCGTGATATCCGTGAGTTAATCTCTAACCATCTAAACCCCGTCAAAATCCTCAAATATTTCTGGAATTATGAATAGATATAGAATAAATGATAATTCTTTATTAACCACATTTTGATTTCACGCGTAGTTTTTGTTTGATTCATAAAAAGCAACAATAAGAATAAAATAATCAAATTTTTGAAAAAATAGCACAAGCTACGAAAAACATGAATAGACGACAGTTGTTCACCCGAAAAAGCTAAACGTTTTTTATTAATCATTTTTTGATAAGACGCGTAGTTTTTGTTTTAATCGTAAAAAATTACATTATAAATAAACAAAGTAATATATATATATATATAAAATATATATATATATATATATGTGACCACCCATCTCACGGATGTGAGACGTGGCCATAGGTGTATTTTACCGCGGTTCGACTGGGGGCCATTGACATTTTTTCCAGATGGCAGTTGCTCTTAGTGGTACCCTGCGGTGGTTGTTTAACTTTTTTTTAATTATATTATATATATTATATGCCAAAAAAAGTGAATTTTCGAATTTCATACCTGCCTAGGAGTCAAATTATTCCTAAGCGTAATACAACCCTACTCCTTTTTTTTTAGATTTTTTAAACAACTATTAGATAGTGCGACTCGCGTTTGAATTATTTATTATAAATTTTCCAATCGTTAGAAGTTGAGAACCCGAGCGACCCTGGTTAGCCTGAGAGTGCAGCGGTCCTGTTAATGAAACTCGGAAATAGTCAATGGTTGGCGGACACCTTTCGTGACGTTTAATCCTGCCATTGTCTGGATTCGGAACTTTTCTCAATTACCAATTCCTGCTTAGTGGAATAATTAGTATAATCTGGTGCTGATACTCTGATCAGTGATTTTCCAAATTTTTAGGAATCGAGAAGAATTTTTTTTGGTCAAATTATGTTTGGTATTCGAATTTATGTTATTGCAAAAATACAGAAGCAACCATTATCTCAATTTGTTCAAAAAATGGATGTATCGCGTTTTATTCGTTTACTCTTCAATTTATAGAAATCTGTAAATATTTCAAAATGACCATGAATAGTAAATTATTCTCATAAAGAATAATATTTTGTAAATGTTATTTTATTTTTAAAAACCCTTGATGCATATTGTTAGGAACAATCAAAATTTTAATAAGTCAGTGTTAGACTGTCACTCGAACTTCTGCCAATATATACCTGGCGTTATTCTTCAATACTTCAACTACTCTTCGAAGCGAGAAATCGTAAATATTTTATTTTGTTCATTCATAAGTTACCCAAACTAAATATTTATTAATCAAGTTCAGATTTTCAAATCTTATTCTTAAATCCATGAAGAATATGTGGTAACAAGTTTGAAAATGATATATAGTTTCAAGCATGTTTAAAAGTTTCGCAAAGTTCAGGATATTTGTTACTTTTGATCATAAATAGCTTTTTTTAATGGTCAGTTTCATCATTAAAATTTCAAGTTTTTGAAGAAATTATATTAGAAAATCCCTTTTCAGTCTATGATTAAACGAAATCTCCAATAGAAGTAAAATCGCTACACATTAAGTGATTTAAATTTAAAGTTGAAAAAAAAAATATTTTCCCATGTTAAAATGACGAAAACACCATAAGAACTAACAATGCGAGTCGCACTATCTAATAGTTGTTTAAAAAATTAAAAAAAAGGACTAGGGTTGTATTACGTTTAGGAATAATTTGACTCCTAGGCAGGTATGAAATTCGAAAATTCACTTTTTTTGGCACACCCTAATATATATATACTGTGAGGCCAAATTCATAGTAGTGATAGTCATAAGTGCCAAAGAGATGCTCTTATGCCCCATCTACTAGTGTCTCACTTGCACTCACGCTTCTCTATGACTACTATGAGGTTGACCTTACGGTATATTTATATTTATATTGCTTTCCTCAAGTCATCAGTGTTTAATTCAGGTACAGACGGTTTAATTTTCGCATGCCAGGATGGTGTCATTTACACCTTAGTATACCGTGACCACATTTCATGTCAAGAAGTTCCCAGCGACAGGTACAGAGCCTGTCATGCAAACATATACTATCAGGGCGTCTCAACCACGCGGGAACGACGTTTATCTACAGACATTATGCGGCCCTAAGAGTCCTCGGGTTGCGGATAGAGTATCCTTGTACCAAGGGTTTCTTCTGAATATGATTACAATAATTGCTAAGCAGTCGCGGACAATTGTTTAGGGATGGTCCCGAAGGACTAACCCCTAAGCGGAGGCGTAACAACCGTGCCGAAAGCTGAATAGCACCTGGGTGAGGTGTCTTAAACGGTGACTCTGGGATATCAAGCGACCTCTTAAAGTATGCAGCCTTATCCTTCCACGCGCGGCTGTACAAGGATGGATGAACCCTTTTCCTAGCTGCTCGTGGAAACAACAATGACCCCACCAAAACACCAAAAAGTTGTAGATGCGGTTCAAAACCATCGAACGCGCAGAGAACCCGACAGTGGATCTGCGAACAATGCCGATCATCCTAGAGTTCGGGGTGCTAACAATAATTTAGATGGAAACACGACGACGAATCCGCGAAACGCCCACATTGAGTGGACCCATAAACTCAAGGATGACTTGCGAGGCTGCTACGATGCCAGAATTGTCCCTGTTCACCGGGGCTTTATGGCGCGTATGCACACTCTGTGGTGCCAGAAACACCCAGAGCTTCAGCACGTTTCGCATAAGTCATTGTGAAATCAAGCTGACTACCTCCGGAAAAATGGATATGTACCAACCGCGGAAAGCAAGTACCTTCTGAGAGATCATCGCGATTTCAGGACAAGGAAGAACATCAACATCCAAGTTCCTCTCAAACCCCAAGATCTGGCTGAAATGGATGCCTCCCTTCGTGGAGATATCTCGCAAGAGTCCGACCTCTGGACCATCATATGCTAAGTTTATGATGCTGCGAGAACTTTGGCTGATTCAAATCGAAGGCTAAACCAACGATGGATCAAAAGACCGAAAGACGCTTGCATCAACTGAACAAGAAAATTGGATGGGCAAGACAGAATGCGTCCCGTGTCCAATGTGTGACTGATTACATAACATCTGGTAGACCGTTTACGGAAAGGGTTCGAAAGTTCGCCCAAGAACTAAGGATCTTGAATCACACACTAAACAAGTCAAAGCTGCTGACAATCAAGCAGCATATTGTTGACAAAATACGGCTGTTATCTGACGCAAGGATGAGAATACAGAAGAGGGAGAGATGGATCAGGGAGAATCAACAGTTTCTCGCTGACCCATCGCGCCTCTTCAGCGATCTCCCTGTTTTTGTAAAAAATCCACCCAAGCCCAAGGACGTAGAGACTTTTTGGAGAGAGGTATACAAAATCCCGAAAACACGGAAGTTGAAAGAAGATACTGACAATATCATCCGCTTCAAGGAGTTTTGCGACAGATTTATAAAATCTGAGGAGGAATGTCCATCAGTCACTGCCGAAGAGGTGAAAAAAGCACTTAAAGGCACGAAGAACTTTTCCGCTGCTGGACCAGATTGTATCAAGAACTTTTGGTTAAGGAAATTTATTTTTATACACCAACATTTGGCCTGTATATTCGCAATTTGCCCAACCCAGAGAATTACAGGCCAATAACTTGTTTGAACACACTGTATAAGATCATTACAGCTGTCCCAAACAACAGAATTGTTCGACGAATTGAGCCTGTATGGCGAGAGATGTACGAACAACGTGGCTCGAAAAAAGGTGTAGCAGGCTGTCGAGAGAACCTGCTAATTGACAGGTGTGTCTGTAAAGACGCTGCATCCCATCAGCGGATCCTGTCAATGGCCTGGATTGACTACCGGAAAGCTTTCGATTCAACCTCTCACAGACTTATCATCTGTCTGTTGGAAAGCTAGAAGGTACATACATCCACACACAGTGAGATGCATAGAGAGATTGATGCCTCTTTGGAAAACTAGATTTGCGACCACATCTAGAAATTATCGTCTGATAAAGAACAACGTCACCTTCCAGAGGGGCTCCTTTCAAGGTGATTCCATGAGCCCTTCGCTTTTTTGCATCACACTTCTGCCTCTATCTCTCGCACTACGAAATTCTTCTGGATACCTCTGTGGCGAAACTAGTTAGCGCGAGCATAAGGTCACTGATGTATTTTATATGGATGACCTGAAGATCTATGCCTCTGGTAAAAGCAAACTTCAATCTGCTATAAGTAGCGTCAAGAACTACACAGGAGAGATTGGAATGGACTTTGGTTTGGACAAGTGTGCCAAAACTACAGCTTACATCGATGCTAATGGCAGAGATCCGCTCCTAAAAATGGTCAGGAATCACGAGATGATTGGCGAAGGAGCGTTCCTTTACAAAGCCGCGGAGCAAGCGGCCGAGACCCTTGGCCTGAATTTTAACATCAGAAGTGAGGAAAGTGCATTACTCAATCTAGATGCTTCACGTCTAAAAGCCGAAGTAAATAAAGCAGAGTTTGGAAAATTTCACCAAGAGCTACTTGACAAGCATATGCACGGAAACTTTTACAGAAATGTAGAAAA